>JAHWFP010195440.1:0-22260 GCA_023313725.1 Lithobius niger | reverse complement strand
AGTGTGCATTAAATCACTTATACCGGCCCATTGTTGCAAAATCCATGTTATAACTGTTTTATTACCATACTTTACATCGCTTTGACAGGAGTTATTTAATGATTTGTCTGCATTTATTGCACCATTAGGGGGCGCTCATAAATTACGTAACGCTTTGTTCTAGTAATTTAGACCCCTCTCCTCCTTGTAACGCCAGTGTAACCCCCCCCCCCCCTACAAGAAATAACATAACCCCTCCTCCCCAAACAATCCAACTGTATATTTTTTTATGAATTCGTTTTTGTAAGCTGTACATAGTACCGACGGTTGTAAGGACCAGAAAAAAATTGTTAAGAGTAGATGTTGGTGCGAAGTAAGGCAGTCGCTGGGGAAGGTGGGGGGGGGGGGGGGTGAGGAGAGTTACAAAATGTCGTTGGATTTGGGCATGGTGGCCATTAACAATTATTAGTGATGATCGTACATACACTGTTTCACTTTGAATCAACTATTTCGTCTCCGTTTCCAATTTGAAGGAAATTGGACGATGGTAAGCCTAATTTCGAAATAGTGGTCATCATAGATTAACAACGACGATGGTACATTTATTGTTTCATTTGATATCAAGTAATAGCTGGGTCGCTTATGTGCTTAATCTGAAAGAAATTGGGATTTTGCCAGAGGCAGAAGTACATTAGAAACTCAGTTACAGTAATACGGAGATTGTAGGCACGCAAGAAAGAGCAAGAATTGACCTTGAAACTTTAATATTCTTATCACATCAACAAAAGTGTGCGCTGTAAGTGTGCAGTATAAGTGTACGGTATAAGTATGCGGTATAAGTCACCCACCTTTGTTGGAAGTGGCTAGGTTACGGAATTTAGAATGCGCACTTACAACAATGAAAACGGCAAAAGTATGGTAAAAACGTCAAAGAACATCCTCTCCAGAACAACAACGATGTAATGCAGGATATTACACACGAGAGCATTGTTATCAAAAAATATTGTTAGGAGAAAGCAAAAAGAAAATGCAATTTCTTTAAATAAATTGCAAGCCTTAGAAAAACTGCAGAAAATGCACAACCACGCAGGCCAGAAGCACATTAAGTGGCACAGTGCATTTTATATTCATTAGGGCAATTGGAGGGGGGGGAGGGGGTTAAAAAACCCCTGACACGCTTTTCCGGATCTGGACGAAGAGGGGCGTATCTGTGTGACGTATACAGAAAACGCATTCCTAAGTAAATAATTATCTTAGGAAAATCAAGCCTTAAACTCAACATTGAGTCAAACTAAACCTACATTAATGCCACTTGGACCTACAAGTGGAAAAATTACAATAGGGATTGTTAGAATCGTTAAACAGTAGTATTACATATTTTTTATGTGAGGTGAAATATGTAGCACTTACTGCTGTCTATGATGGTAAATGCTGGGTTACTCATACACTACAAGTTATTAAAGATCTGTTATACATCAGGCTCCACACTTTCCACATTAAACTGCAACAGGAATAAATTCAATTTTTACTGGGAAACAGGCCTGGCAAATTGGTCAGCAATTAGCACATTTCCAGATATAAACAGAATGACATTCTGCTCAAAGAGTTTCCTGAGGATTATACTTCACGTGCATAATGTTTGGATCCGGTACTAAATGCGAAGCTTAATATCTAGTCAATCGCCGACTGGCAGGGTCCCCGAGCAAGAGCTGTCTGTTCTAATTCGACCTTGCATCCAGATTAAATCTTTTCCGGACTCAGTCACTGCTATGAGCTCCGCCTCACAACTGCTGAGTGTGCTCATCTTTTGTTTAACCGTTTTCCAGACAACAAGACATCCTGCAACCCGAATCAGATGCCCATAATACCCACGGCTCTCCTTAGTGACAGACCAGGTAGCGTCAGAATATTGTTTGGGTTTCTGAAGCACCCTGGATGGGAAACACAGTTTAAGATGTTTTGCACCCTTAAGTTATCTGATGATACGCTTTGCTGTTACCCAGTACATCTCCCGTGGTGCTGAATTATACCTAGAGAGATTTATTACAGCGTGGCTAATATCAGGTCTAGTACCGGAAACCAAGTACATAAGTAACCCAATAAGAGACTGATATTTGAGTAAAATCAAACATGGGAAACTCTAGACAGTCATCAATATTGGCGAGAAGGATTTCAAAATCTTTTCAATATACAGCACATAGTTTGAGAGATATACAGCCCATTAGAACTCGCCTCAATCAGTAGACCTGAATACAGGGTGTCTCAACTAAAGTGAAATGAGCTCCAATGGTTGTGCAACTAAGATTGATGAGTGCATCGGAATTACACGGGGGCATATCGTCATTTTCGACGATTTGATAGAATAGACAGAGGTCCCACTGACTTTGCATCAAGACACACTTGAGCATAGTTTCCTTCATCATGCAAAACCAGCATCTACCCATTTGTTTCAAGCCATATAAGGATTTGATAATCGTACAAACCCCTTGATCAATCCTACCGCCAGAACGATTTTTTAGACAACCCCCTGGTGGCCGGAAAAAAATGAGACGATCAATTAAGCCGTGTAAGTAGACCGTTTTTATACCTACTGTACGGAAACTGTAGGCTTTCAATGATGTTAACGAAAGTATGAACCGTAAAATGGCGACATGCACCAGTGGCGATGAAAAATTATCGAATTCAAGGCCTGGCCGGGCGGAACTGCCACATGCTACAAACCGATCCAAACATTTCTGGAGCTTTCAGCACTAGTCATATTTCTTACTAAATACCCACTTCAAATTCATTACTTTGGCATTAGGGGACCGATCAACCACTTTCCCACACATTCCTATCCTCAAGAGATTGGATCTCCTGTTTCGAGGCCTCATTTCATGCGTCTACGTCGGGATGGTTCTGACACTCCTTATAGGTGGTAGGTAAAGGATCGTTAAGGTCTATACCCACATTATTACATTCCCACCATCCATCCAAGTTAATTACTTTTTCAAAATTCTTGGGTTAACGTTTACGAGAAGAAAGATGTTGTGAGGCATACCATTTCCCCTGAGGATATCCTAAAGGGCAATAAAAGGTATTTGGAATAGCTTGACAATCCTCCCAGAAACCAACCCATCTATAAGCTAATAACTCGGGTTGAGTATCCAATTCTATTGAGGGATCTGACGGGACGTGACATACATTCCTGATCAGGGTCACCCATAAGATAATAATTCAAGTGTGAGTAGAGTTAATAAGGACTCACAGCCACCTTACAACACTGTTCATTACGAATCTCCCCCTTTAATGCACAAACGTTACCCTGGCAAGGTCTTTTAGCAACCAGAGCACTATACTGGTTCCCCTCTAAAGCATGTAATTTATTATTCTTTATAAGATTTGCACTATTACCACTCTGTCTTAGTTGGGATGCATTTGTTGGTTCCGTAAAGGCAACAGGCAAATCATATAAGAGACTTCGGGTAAAAGGTAAGGTTGTGTTAGAATTTATGGATTTATCAAAATCACTTTCAACGAAATAGGTAGTGGCACGAAGTGGTTCAAACTAGAATAGGAGGAAAAACTAGGCCCTGTTGGGTTAGGTTTGGGTATGCTGGCAGAGCAGTCAGTCTTTGAATGCAAGTTAGTCTGGCCAGCAAAGTCAGGGTTAAGCCCTAATGCTGTCTCAAATACAGAAGGATGAATTGAGGAAATTCAGAAAAAATCATGAACAATACATCAGTTAAGTTAGGGGCAGTCTTTAAGGCTGTTTCTAATACAGAAGGGCAAATGGGGGAAAATGAAGGTCACATGACGACGTAATGTCTGGTTAGGTTCGGGATTACAATTCAATTGTAGCTGCATTGTAAAAACAGATTTAAGGATCGTAAGTTCAGGTAAAACGTATTGAGCAGGAGAAAGTGTCGTTTTCCCTGTTGCCTTATAAGTATTAGGCACATCAAGTTCGATAAGGTAGTCAAAACGTAAATCTAGCTGTGACGACTGTGAATACGCATTGCTAGACGGTACAAAAACAGGATGTAAAGTACTAGTATTAATAGGTGGCTGCAAAACAGTTGACACATTAACAGGGGACAAACACTCATTAACGTAATTCACTGGTTTTTGTACGGCAGAAATTGATAGATGCAAAGGGACATTTACACAATGGTAACCAAAGATGATATTTTTACACCCCAGTGCGTCTGTCTTATCGACTTTACGGAGAACAGTATGCCCCTCCAAATCATAAGTGACATCTATAAATAAATTGATGTGGAATGAGTGGTGGTCTCTTTTCACTAAACGTTTTGGTTTGCCTGCCAATTTGCACCTTGAGGTCGGAGGTTACTGTTTACACCGTCGTTAATTAAACGAGCCCCAGACATTAAGTTTCTTTATGCGCTAGGCATCTCGACAACATTTTGATGATGATTGGTTGTCGAAGATATTCACCAAAGCAAATATAACCAGTAACGCTTATGTCCCCAAGTAAAACTCCCACTGCTGACTCAGCATCGGCTATACGTACTCAGAGGCACAAGGACTTAACAATATTCTTGTAGCAAGATCTTAAAATTACAATTGTACAGGCTGAATCATGAGTGAAAAGTAATATATTTTCCACCCACCCTAGGCTCTTCAGCTAAGGGGGAATTTAAAATTTGGGACGATACCTTGGGCAGCATTGGAGTAAGGTAATCGTCTCGTTTGGTGGTTGCCAGGCAGTTCAGTTAAACTATAGGCTTGATGTTCCTCACAGAGGAAGACCATTAAGTCATTGTTGGAAGGTTGAGGCTGATTGTTGGGCCTTGAACTTGCTTGGCTAAGCTGATTGGAGGAGGCCAGATTGATGGGGCTCGCCATGCTGGACCATCCGCAACTGGGTCAAATTGCACATGTTGTTGGTACTGGTTGCTAGGGACCTGTACATAGTTGCTAGGACATTGTTGGGCTGTATGTCCCCACCCGAAACATACCAAACAATGCGCGCCAGAGGGCAGTGCAAGTGGATCTATCTGGCCGCAGTCTCTAAATACGTGGAAAGGTGACTGGCAATGTAGACACCCTTTTCTTGCACCTCTCGAACGGCGATTAGGACGTGAAACTTGAGGTGTAGGCAAAAGTATGACAGAATTCAATGGAGAATAGGGCTGTTCAGTATAATACACGTTTTCGAGGTGGTGCAGAACACTGTAAGGCAAGCTTTCATTAGGCGCTGGTAAGGATTCTCGTGGTTGTGCCCATAGACTGGGCTGCAGGATTCAAAACCGTGGGATAGGTTGGCGCAAACACATTGGGATAAGCAGTGATAGGCGGCTGTTCTTCTTGATGAGTATATGTGATGATGTGTAAGCTCCTGCTGTAGCCCATCGAAGGTAAGGTTACGAGCACTACAAAGTGCCTCTCTCGCCAACCAAAGCGTGGGACGGTGGATGCCACGAAGGAGCCACGTAGGTTTGCGCTTCGGTGATAACATACCCCGTTTGAACACGTCATCCATTAAAATGCGTCCACAACGAATATAGGCATTCACGTCTTCACATGGGCCTAATTGGAATATGGGCTAACATGGGCCTAACATTTACCAATTATCATCATTTGCTTTCGCAAAGCTAGAAAGAGAATTTTTTGGATCTCTAACACAAACGGAAAAAAAAAAGTACAAATCAACGTTTGTTTGGAGGATTAAAAATGTATAAAAGGAAAGAATCGAGTTGTAGTGTGAAAAAAAATCAGAACTGTAATTCGTTTATGTTTCTGTAAAATGCTTGTTCATATCAGTGGGTGCACTGTTTAAATTTATTTAGATGTGAAGTGCTTGCAAATTTCGACTGTTCTGTTTAATTAAAAATTGGTTTAATATTCATAGCACTTTAAAGATGTACTTAATATGGTCTCCCGATCTCTAC
The DNA here is from genome assembly GCA_023313725.1 of Lithobius niger. Classification (NCBI taxonomy): domain Eukaryota; kingdom Metazoa; phylum Arthropoda; class Chilopoda; order Lithobiomorpha; family Lithobiidae; genus Lithobius; species Lithobius niger. Next base: position 16,387 of record JAHWFP010195440.1, on the reverse strand, counting down.
AGAAATCAAGCAAGTGTTGTTGTTTTTACTATTCATCGAACTGCATCTTCAAGCACAGCATTATTATGAATGTTTCGTGAGTTTGTTGACTCAATTTGACATGGATATGTCATGTTAGAACGAAGCTTTTAGTGTTTTCGCTTGACCGTCAGACTGAGAACTCACATCCGGTATGGCGAGTGGATGAAACTCAAGAAAGAAAGACGACCAAGAGCAATTGGTTCAGATTGTTGGAACCAAAGACGACTCTAAGCCAGTAAAAACGAGGAAAAATGGTAAACCAAACGTCACAGAAGAGATTGAACGTGTAAAATGCAAGACAAATTTTGTGTTTGCTGATACAGGGATTGATGTACCGTTCGAGCAAGTAAAAAGGTCGGGTCTAACTTTCGTTTGTAGGTCCTGCAAATTAGAAAGCAGGGTCACTGCATTGACTGAGTTACTGGAATGCCTTGCTGAAAATAATGAAGAGCTGGCAAATAAATTGTCTGCAACGTGTTTAGACTTGCAATACACTAAACAAGTTAAAGATCTGCAAGAGTTGGTTAGCCTACAACCTAAAGAAGTGCCTAATGAGGTCGACAATGATAATGGGAAGGAGGAAGATGCAGGCTATTCAACTCTTGTGAAAAAAAGAGTTGGAAAGACAAGCAGCAAGGTAGTGACTATTGACATGGTGGTGTTCTTCGTTAGTAACCAAAGAGATGGAAGAAATTGAAAAACGAAACTGAATGCTGTTATATACAATGTTCCTGAAAGTGGTGATACCGAAAACGAAGGATTGAACAAGATTTCAATCTAATGAAGCAAATCTTTGGAAACCTGGATGTTACTGGCAAAGTAAATGTTGTAAAGTTTCACCGACTAGGCAAAAAAACAAGAACAGGGAAACCGCCCTTTACTTATGCGGTTTCAAAACCAATCTGAAAAGGAATTATTCCTAAGTAAAGGATATAGATGTAGAAACTACACAATTGCTCCGGCAGCTACACAAATAGCTATCTCTCCAGACAAATCAAAACACAAACGCGAAGAAACAAAAAACTTGTTATGGCAGCTGCAAGAGAGAAGAAAAATCGACCCAGACCTCATCCTAAGAGGAGGGAAAATAGTGAAGAGGATTGCAACTCTCCAGCCAACAAAGCAAACTCACACAACAGCCAGCGACCAGCCTCTGTCGAATCTGTAACTCATAGTGAATTAGTTGTTTTACTTGCAAATTTTCGGAGCATTAGGAACAAGGAATCACAGCTCGACGAGTTGCTACTTAGTGAAATGCCCGACATTTTGTTGTGCACCGAAACTTGGCTGAATGAAGAAGATCAGACATACTGCTGGTTTCCTAGGAACTACAATGCGTATAGAAGAGATAGACGAAGCAGAGCTGGCGGTGTTTTGATTGCAGTCAAAGATTCGTTGGAAAGTGAACAAATCACTGTTGAAAATTCAGAGGGGTCAGAGATCTGTTGGTGTGAGGTCACCATTGCTTGTGAAATTTCTTGGTTTGCTTGTGTCTATAGGCCACAAGAAGCTAAAGATGCAATTGATGTCCTTTACGAACAATCTAAAAAAAATCTTGCCTAGGAACTGTCGTAATGTGGTTATTGCGGGTGATTTTAGCCTTCCGGATTTAAAGAGACACGACGAAGAGTGGAGAAACTCGTGCGCGTCTGTTAAACCTGATGCCCTTCAAAGATTGATGGACGAATTTGGCCTTGAACAGATTGTTCATGAACCTACAAGAGGGGAAAACTGTCTTGATTTATTTTTCACCATATTAACATGTGCAACGGAGTCTGTCTCTGTTGAAACAGGGGTGTCGGATCACTCACTTGTTCGGGTGGTATTACCAGCATCTTTTATCAAACATGGAAAAGAAGAAGGAAGACATGTGTGGCGTTATGATAAAGCTGACTGGTCCAAGATAAACGATGTTCTTGGAAATCTCTACGTTAATTTTGCTACATGTGCGGCCGAAAGATCCATTGAAGAAAACTGGTTAGTTTTCAAGAAAGATATGTAAACTGTACATAAATACATGCAGCGTGCTCATACAACACCTTCTAAAGACAAGCCTTGGGTGAATATTGAAATAAAAAGAGCAGTTAGGAAGGGAAGGAGACTGAGGCAACAAGCAAGGAAATGTCGATGTGCACAAGTGTGTGCTAAAGCAAACGATCATCAGAAAGTTGTTAAAAAGTTGTTTAAATAAAGAAAGCAACAATACATGGAGAACCTGAGGGATACTTTTTCAAAGAACCCAAAACGATTTTGGGCATATGGTAAGCAAACAAATAGACAGGAATGTGGCATTCCAGCCATGCTTTCTCATAATGGTACCCTTGTTTCTGACGATACCGAGCGTGCAAATAAATGTAATAGTTTCTTCGAGTCTGTTTTTGCGAAGCCAGATGTAGGAGACCTAACACCGACTTTGACGTCCAGGTGCGCCGATTTTATGCCAGACATCGACATAGCCTACACAGGTATTTTGAACCTTATTTCAAACTTCAAAGAAAGTAAAGCAGCAGGCCCAGATGGCATTGTTGGTTGCATGCTGAAAAGGACACAAGCAGTGAGTGCAAGGTATCTATTGCATATTTTTAAGCAAAGTTTGAAGGAGGGAGTGGTGCCAGAATACTGGAAGATTGCTGCTGTTGTGCCGTTGCATAAAACTGGAAAGAGGACTGTTGTAAGCAACTATCGTCCAGTATCGCTGACCTCTATTTGCTGCAAAATGACGGAGCATGTACTTGTTAGCAATCTTGTAGCATATTTGGAACAATCTTCTCTCTCAGAGACAGTTTGGCTTCCGAAAAGGATCATCATGTGAACTATTGCTTTTAGATATGATACATGGCATTGCTACTGGACTTGACGAAGCAGCTACCATTGACCTTGTAGCCTTAGACATGGCTAAAGCATTCGACTCAGTGCCTCATGACCTGTTACTTCTGAAACTTAAAAGCTACGGTGCGTCTGCACAGATTGTCGACTGGTATCGTGAATTTTTTTCAGGACAGGAAACAGTTTGTGGTTGTAAACGGTGCAAGGTCGATGGAAGCTCCAGTCTCATCTGGCGTGCCGCAAGGATTCGTTAGTGGCTCTATTCTGTTTTTAATTTACATTAACGACTTAACCGAAGTCATTGAATCTAATAAGACACTCTTCGCGGATGATTTGACATTGTACAGAATTATTTCTGAGACTACGGATAGAGATATTTTACAAAATGATTTGGAGTGTATCGCAGACTGGTGCTTCAAGTGGAAAATGAATCTGAATGCTAGCAAGACCAAAGTTTTATCAGTTTCTAGAAATAAAAATGTGGTTATTCCAGAGTACACTGTGGGTGGAGATACTGTTCAGGTAGTGGATAAACTGTCTATTCTGGGAGCAAATTACTAACAAGCTGAAATGGAATTACCATATTTTGAGTCTTTGTGCCGACGCAAACGCCAAAGTCAGGTTCATAAATTGTGTACTTCATGGCACGCCACCACGCACCAGAGAATTAGTTTTTAATGCTTTGGTTAGATCTATCTAGTTTTTTTTTATAAACTTGACTACTGCTGTGGAGTCTGGGACCCAGATACTCAGTTTTTAATTGATTCTCTTGAAGGCGTGCAGCGTCGTGCTACCCGAATGGTGTTTAATAAATTCACTTATGGCTCCTGCGTGTCCGGCATGATGAACAATTTAGGATGGCAGCCTTTGTGTGTTCGCAGAAGGAACCGGCGACTTGGACTGTTACATAAGATTTTCCACAGGGACACAATTTTGAATCCTGTTCACTACCTTGTCTCCCCTGACTACATTGGGAGGCATGATCACGTTAAGAAAATCAGAAGATTTCAATGCAGAACAAATGTTCTGGCCAGTACTTTTTTCCAAAAACTATCTGTGACTGGAATGAATTAACAAGTGAAACTGTGTAAAATCAAACCTTTATTGCATTCAACAAAAGTTTGGTTGCTCAGCATACTCCAATACAGTGCAGCCACTCTGATACATAGTTGTATTGGAGTTTTTTTTTTTTATTTTAGATGTCGTTCTACACTGTAAAAAATATTTTCCGTTTTTTTACGGTGACAGTCAATGGTAACACTGCTAACAGGAAAATGAACCTAATTGAACGGACGTCCCGTTATCTTGAGAAACGGTTTAATTTACGGAGCATTACGTAAAGATGAGTTGAAGTCAGGCTAAACAGTAATTATCAGTCTAATTACGGTACTTTATTCCGTAAAATATATTTACAGGCATGTTCCGTAAATATTTACGGACGTTGTACGGTGAAAATACGGAAATTTTTAACAGTGTAATGCATTATGGTGCTGCGATTAATTTAAATAAATAAACATATAAGTCCAAAAGGCAACGTAAATAGGTTTGCATCCGTATTTATTTAACTTTTTAACATAGCACATTAAGAATTAATTTGCTTTGATTACTTTACGTGTAATTTTGTTGCTGTTACATTTTTCATGAAACAAGCTACTTTATTTTTTGTCGTGTTCTAACTGCATTACCATTAAGCCTGTAGGGAGACCGGTTCATAGCATCCAGCTCCCATAGGTGTAACTTGGGAAGGACAAGGAGTCAACTGGGAAGATGTGATCGAGGAAATTCTAGTTGATCAGGCGTAGATGGAAATGATTCAGTCCAGACCTTATTTCGTGGTTCCATTATCTATTTGACTTGTCGACAACTTATTGCAAGGCAGCACCCTTAGGCTTAGTAAACCCATGATAGCAGGGTTTTTACGATAGTTTCGTTCTCTGCTTTTTTTAAGTTTTCGTCCACTTTCATTTTACGTTAGTCCATTATTGTCAAACTTTCGGCAATATAAAAATGGACGAAAACAAAACAGAAAACGGACGAAACCAACGTAACAAATTGTCAATTGGGGATGATAAGGGGACCTTAATCTTCAAGTGATGATAGGTCAGTGGGTAAATGCGTTGGTTGAAAAATAGTCTGTGATGCTGGTTTAATTCTTGGCATTAGTGAAATTTATATTACAATATGTTTGCCGAAAATTAAAGGGGCGAGCAAAGCTTCATATTTGGTAAAATACGACAATACATGGAGTCAATGGGTTTTTTGCTCTTCATTCTTCATGACCTCCTGAAAAGCCTATTATTGTAATACAGCAGGTCTTTTACAATAGGAGTATAATAATAGGTCTTTTACAGTAAAGTTGTAATTCTTTTTCCCTGTTACAATTCCAATCCTTACTTCAGACAGAGTTAGTGCTGGTAGGACTGCGATGGTTGTTTGATTTGCAGCCATCAAATATTTTAGTCAGACTTACACATAATCGTTATTGTGATTATGATTTAGTAGGAAAGAACAGCCTGTGCTGGCATCCCAGTATCGATTGCTCAATCCCTACTCTTTAATAATTCTGTCAAATTTTCTCCTGCGACTGGCAGGTGTTCTCAAGACGCAATACGCAATTATAGAAATAAATAAGATACATAATAAGAAGACATAACGTATCCTAAAAGTTCCAATTAGCTGCTAGTTCATTCCATAAAAATACATTCCTAGCTCCAGATGTTTGGATTCCCCTCTAGCCAGCTTGACGAATTCCTCCTCCCCACTCTCCAAAAGAAAACAAGTTTAGAACCAATTTGTGCTCAATTTTATTTTAATTACTTTTTATCACTAAAGTTGCCTGGCGTACATTTCTGCCGGTGTAGCTGGTTCCCACGAAATTACGTATCGCAGGGCATACACTTATCCGGGACAATTTGTATCCCTGGAAATCCCAAGACAGTACTGTCTAAACCAACAGATAACTTGGTCAAATTTATCCCAGTTCAGCTGTCTCCCACGAAATCACGCATTGCCTTTTGTATCACAGGTTATCTCAGGACAGCACTATCTAAATAATAAAAATTACTTACTTATTGAAAGCGTAAATTCAATATTTCTGTAACCTTATACCACACACGAAGGTGTTGTATATCATTAACACTTTAGTTGACTCCTTTTGCACGCCAGTGCTGTTTGTTGAAAAGTATAGAAAAGCCGTTTTGTTAAGCGAGATCAGTTTTCTTGCCCGAATTTCACCAAGCAGGATCGATAGTTTCACTGAGTTAGAATTTTTAACTCAATAGGATGCAAGAGCGCAACCGCTTTTACTCAGTCCTCGTATCCCAGGGCATCCGAGGACAACAGTCTGAATTAACACATTTTTCCTTAATTTGACTCTTTTTGTGTCGGAGGACCCGGTGTTGGTTACGTGGTTTACTTATGCTTCTCTGCAGGTTGCTAAAGCAGTATGAGCGGTCTGTGAATGGGTGAGGGTCAACCTTTGTAATGGTCGAAAAAGAAAGGGGCTATTGGTAATTCGCGTTAGGTTAGATAGCTCCAAACACTACGACTGTCTCATCCCGTCTAACCCATTCAGTGGCAAAGTGTGGCATTACGATATCATAGGGATTAGGTCGTAGACATTGGTGATATTCTCCTCTCAAAGAAACGTTGCGCGTTATAGAGGTTGTCGTGTATCTTTGCTACAGGTGGTAAAACCTTACATGAATGAATGGAAACTCCTAACTTCGTCCACGGCGGTATGGGTTGGTCTCTTGTCCTTCAGCATATTGTTCTTCCTTCTCTCCTTATTCCCATTAAAGGCACATAACTCCCTCCGGTATATTTTAACAGTTTTCCTCGATACATTACCGGAAATAGTTTTATATGAATTCATTTACCTTTTATTTGATCGTCTAAGGGTATGATCCCGGTGACAGATGTGGCGCTTGTTCGCTAGTAAGCTTCTTTTTTACCGCTCGGTCCGAGGAATATCTCACTCCCACCAGAAAGCTTCTGGGGCGATCTGGGGCTCCTTTCTGTGGTGACGTCACGCGATGTTTACACGCCCAGTCTGTGACGTAGTTATTCTTCGTGCACTTCAAGTCACGTGACTTGCCGCTTCTGAGCGAAAGCCAAGTGAGATAGTAGCTGCCTTACAGTCGAGGCACGCAGCTTCAATCCCAGTTAACCTTGTTCTGAGCTTATCAGGAGAAATGGCGAGTGAAGAACGCATTTATCTATTCCACCAAGTAGATTTGCTATCGAATTGGTAAAGGAAAGGACAAAACGAGAATTGGATCGACAATTAGGTTTATCCTATATTTACCGCAAGAAACTAGGAAAGAAGGGGTGGGGCAGGGGTGTCAGAATCCTGACACAGTGATGGACAAAACCAAAGACGGAGAAGAAATTAAATTTCGGATTGAGTTTCAGACGTAAATTGTCGTAGCAGACATAAGGCCTATGGAAAAAACGTTTAGCTGCAGTACCAATTAAATTACAACTAGGGTCGGTCGGGAGAAGCTTTCTTTTTTTTTTTTGATGGTACACTTAAAACAGACCCAATTTTATGCCTTTTATTTAAGCTGTTTCTGTACAGTAACGCCGCGTATGATGCCCGCATAATACTGAAACATGAAGTCACAAATTATAGGCTGCAAGGGAAAAAATAACGGTCGGGAGGACAAAATGAGATCGGTCGCAGGAGCGTAAACTTACTGCTCGAAGAAGGGGGGGGGGGTAAATGTCTTCTCCCCCCCCCCCCAAAAAAAAAAAAAACCGATACATAATGATCGGTCCCTAAGCAAGCATGCCTCCTTGAAATCGCCAATAAATTAATATACGTAACAGTCGGCAATGATAGGACGTAAATTTCGACATCAACACAGAATAAATACCCCAGAATCCTTTATTTGGTCAACTTCGTTCAAATAAAACTAACGTGTGGGTATTTTACCGCAGCAACAGCCAGAAGACATTGATGATCATAACGTTCAGTCATCTGCGCCAGTGTTTGTTTACCTTTTAGCATTCGTACGACGTGTCATATGGCGCGGCTCCGAAATGAGTATGATCTAGCGTCGGATGTGACGTCATGCTTGTTTCACAGAGCAATGCGCGCTGCGGTCGTGTGAACTATATTTTAGCGCAGTTGACGTATGAGTAAAACGGCCAGGACGGAGGGATTTATGTGCCTTTAAGAAGTTGTGTTACTGCCACACATAAGCGTGTGAGATATACAGGTTCATTGCTTCTTATTACCTTGTAGTGCACACTGTTAGCGGATAATAGGGCAAAAACATTTCATCTCTGGCAACAAGCTGCATATTGCACATGGAAGCTGTACATACATTGTAGTTTCCAAATCCACTGGGAGACACTCCCGGAAGTACGAAGTAAGCCGTGATGACGTCATCAAAACGGCCACCGTGTGATGTACAGTACTAAATCTCTATTATTCCCGGAACCAATCGATCAATCCTATCATGCGACTCTTGTTGGAAAAATAATTTAATTTTCTAAAAGAAATGCCTGAACAATGTATGCCATAAATCTATTAGTTTTGGTTCTTTCTGAAGAAAAACATAATATGACAGCTGTGTGATACACTAATTCAGAATTATCTCCGGAACTAATCAATCAATTTTCTCGTGCAAACTATCGTTGGAAAGATAATTTAATTTACTAAAAGAAATGTATGCCGTAAATATATTAGTTTCTGCGTAATTTTAAGGAAAACAAACTATGACGTCCTCAAAATGGCTACCATGCGATATGCTAAATCTCGTGTATCTCCGGAACTAATAGATCAATCTTATAGTTTAGCCTATCGTTGGAAAGATAATTTAATTTGATAAAAGAATTGCCAGAGCATTGAATGCCATAAATCTATTAGTTTTTGTTTAATTTATAGAAAACGACTGCCACACAATATACTAATCTCTAGTATCTCCGAAACTAATATATCAATCTTATCCTGCGGCCTATTGTTGGAAATATCTTTTAATTTACCAAAAGAAATGCAAGGACAATGTAAGCCGTAAGTCTGTTTTGTTGGTGGAGCGAGCGAGCGAAGAGAGCAAAGCTTAGCCTAAAACGGGCACCAAATTGTAAAAAGTTGGATGGTTGGTTGCACATTTTTAGTCTGGGTAGAGCCCAAACGAAAGATCGGATTGGGATGAAATTTGGTACAACGCTTGATACCCCAAAAAGTATTGTTGAGCCAAAATTTGCCGTAAATTAGACAATTATTATTACGGGAAAATAACAAATTGTCGAATTTATTTCTAATACTCGCCTGTAAATTTGGAATTGTGAATAGTTACGGAATTGCGACTAAGCATACATCATGCTGGTGGTTGTCAAGTGAATTTAAAATAAAACATGGCAAATTAAATTTTGGTTGCTTCTTTCTAGCTGATAACCTTTTTCAACGTAACTCAATGAAAGAATAACATTTGATTGTCTCAACCACTACTGGAACATCGCAACTATAAAAAAAAACCAAAAGGTTTCAGTTAACGATACACCTCAGCACCATTTGAAAAAAAAAAAAGAATGCTTGGAGTGATAACCTTCAGCATGGCGACGAAACTATATAGCATTTACACTAGCGATGGGAATCCTGAATATGAAACCTAAATCTATACATATAAAACGAAACATTACATCAGACGACGTATTTACACACAGCACGAAACAACAACATGCCTGCGTCTAATAGTTTAAAGATTCCTCGTTGCCACGGCATCACGTAGCCTCGAAACCGTGGTGCATTAATGAATAAGCCTAATCTCAAACGCAGCTGCTACTTACGAAATAAAAATGACAGCTAAAAATTAGGCCTAAAGGGCGAATGAGCTAAACACTTTTTGACCTACAATATTGTGATCGTTAGTGATGGATTAAAATGTAGTTTTAAGATCACTATCGCTGTGCGTGACAGAGGTGTGGGCCTCAATATTTTCCTTGGTGGCGTTGTCAAGACTAGTGTTGGACCAGCGGTAGCATTGCCAACCCGCTGAATCTACATAATAATTCTGGATCCCGGCTGTGCTGATAAAAGGCAAGATAAAAGGAAAACCGGTAGGACAACAATCACTTTAATCGCTTCTCATTGTTTTCGTGCACGTGTAATGTCTTTGCTACGATGCCTAACAATTCCTGGTGCACTCTTTGCTACGATGCCTAACAATTCTTGGTGCACGTGGTAAGGATTGAAAACTATCGTCCAAACCGTTGATTGTTGATGGGTAAAATGAAAGAATCCATGTTTCAGCTAAATGCGTATAGTTTTAAATCAAACTAAGCTACGTTGTTAATTTCGAGTGTTTGCCAGCTGGAAACGGTGCAATGGCTTATTTAATTCGCAGATGAAGGCTTTCACAGATGAGCTGAATTGTTTCAAAGTGGACAACAACAATCACTGCTGAGCACGAGGCTGATCATTGCTATCTAGCAAAGTAGTCGTTTACAATCAAAGCTCTGTGAGTGAAAACAAAACAATAATGAGCCATTGTTAGGCCGCCATAGGCCGCCGATTTACTTCTTTCCTCTCCCAGAAAAGGAAAATGCCAAAGCAGCCGTGCTAAAGGTTTCAACTTTTGTTCTACGAAAGCTTATTTACTGACTTCCCACAGAAAAATTGTTTCATGCAAAGATGATGGTTCAGCGCTCACATTATTTAAACGGTGCATCCTGTGATTTCAGCCACTGGATGCGCAGATTCAGTGACTGAGGCCAACAAAAATCACCCTTTGCCAGCCAGTGTGCAAAAATTGGATTGAAGAAATTTTAATCCGTGAAAGCGTTTATTAGCCAGTGTGTGCGAAAATGGGAGTGGGAGTGGGGAGTGGGAGTGAGAGGGTTGGGAGTAGAGAGTGGGAGTGAGGGGGTTGGGAGTGGGGAGTGGGAGTCGGGCCGGGAGGGGGGAAGTGGGTCTGTAAACTTAATTCATGACCGGTCCCGTGCGTAGCACGGGCTTCCTCTAGTCTTTTGATAATTGTTAAAAATCATCGCTCTGATGATTATTTGGCTTACAGTTAAATGCTTTATTATTAACATTTTGTAATCTGTGGAAGGTGCTTTGCGCAGCAGTAATTATTGTTGTAAACAATGTCAGAATTATTAGCGGCAACTAGCCGTGACAAACGTGCCGTTTTATTTTAAGCCGATGGCTCACATCTTTAGTGTCGGATGTGGAAAGAAGCTAAAAATAACTAAACACGCACTAAATGATGAAGCAAACGAAAGCCTATTAATATAATATTAATAAACTATAAATCACAAATTATAAATATGATACGTAGCTTTGGCCTATTTGAAGATAAAGCTAAAATAAGACAAAGGCCTGAAAATAACAGCAATACGTCACACCAAAAGGCAAATAGCCCAAACTTAGCCGAATGAGCATTTCTCCTAGAATTTTACGGAGCATTAACACATATGGTTCAGTCATTAAAATAAACACTAAATATAAATTTGAAATAAAGGTCTGTTTGCTCCGCCTACAATAGGCCCAAAGCCTATTTCCTAGTTTAATTTGAAGGAACAGAATATACACGTAATTATTGCCACTTTAGATATGTAATCAAAGTTGGGTTTATTCTGCGTTTTGTTATCTTTAAAGCATTACCTTGTGCTGCAATTGATTAAATAGATCGTAACACAGCCTTCAGTACACCGGTGGACTCATTCCGTGGAACAAGCATGCCTCTTATTTCACCCACCTGAAGGTATGTCTGTGACAACCAGTCTCAACCTAGGACTATCAAAGAATAAAGCAGATTAGGTTTGCCTGAGTCTTACACAAGTCCTCCTCGAACAACTAAATGTTCATGTCATGCACCATTACCAATGGTATATTACACCAGGAAGAAAAAAGCATTGATACACCCATGGAATGATGGCCCGGTCAGAAGGCACCAGAAGCATGGCTGACCACGAACGGTAAAGTGCTATCCTGGGTTGCCTTCCATTCCAGTCAAAAGAAAATGAAGGTTTCAAAGGTCAATTCTGATCAATTCACATCAATTCTGCTCGCACATGTGAATTCCGCATCCATGGTTTGTCATATCATGAACATCATAGTAAGTATTCTAAAGAATATTAATCCATCACAGACAGCAGTTTTAAGGCAGATCAACCATCGCATAGCTGCATGCACGTAGAAATGGTAGTAATTTTTTAATGATTGTTTGCGAGTTCGCAGACAGTGGCCAGAATGAAAACTGAGTTCAAGCCTGTGTTGCAACAGCAGGAAGGGCAGACAGCATTCTGAAGTCATCGCACGTAAAACAAAGTAGGTACGTACACACACGAGGTTAGCATCGCAAGACTTCATATTCTGCAGAATGAGGCTATCACAATCAGAATAATGACATGGTATTTCAGGCAGTGGGTTAAAAGGAGGCAATAGGAATCGGCTGAATTGAAATTCTGGGATGGATGACAACTGCTGGAGTAACGTAGTCTCTATTAACTTGCTAGTGTACCAAGAGCAGTACGAGATGTCATATAAAGAATTTATATAATTAGAATATAATTTACCGTTTCCAAAAAAACAACATGTAAAGTGGCAATAATTACACGCGCTTGTAAGTTTCCCTTCACATTAAACAAAAACTAATAGATTTACGGGATACATTGTTTAGGCATTGCTTTCAGAAAATTAAATTACTGTTCCAACAATAGGTGGCAAGATAGGGTTGATCAATTAGTTCCGGAGATACTAGAGATTTAGTATATTGCATGACGGACATTGCTAGACGTCATAATACTTTTTTCCTTCAAATTAAACAATAACTAACATATTTACGTCATCAATTGCTGTAGCATTTCTTTTAGAAAATTAAATTATGTTTCCAATCATACGTCACACGATAGGATTGACTGATTAGTTTCGGGGATAATTTTAGTACATCGCGTGGCGGCGATTTTGACGACGTCATCACGGCTTATGTCGTCACTTCCGGGAGTGTCTCCCGGAGGATTTGAAACTAAAACATATGTATAGCTTCCATGTGCAATACGCAGCTTGTTGCCGAAACTGAAATGTTTTTGCACTAACAGTGTGCACTACTGGTCATTCTTGAATACTCAGTCGGTACAGCTGGAGTTAACTTAGGTTATCACCGTCGAACGTGAATAAAGCCATTACGACGGAAGAAAGTCTTTTAACAGACAAAGCTCAAGTCCGAATTTGCAGTAGGCTTAAATCGCCTCTCAAAATGGCGGTCCATCTGCATACGAGAGGAAGACAAAAGTTTTACGTCACACTCTTGTGAGGGAAAAAGGCAGAAGAAAAAACAGTACGTAAAATGCGAAATAAAGGGGTTCAACTTCTTAACAGGGACGGAGGAGGGAGACACTGAGAAAACAATAGACGAAGAGAGGAATGATGCAGAGGAAGTCAGTATTTAAGTAGCAACAATGGTAATAGCGGGAAAGTACCTACCAGACTTAACGAAAACATTGTTACAAGACGTTATTGTGTGACTGGAGTTTTTATAGAAGAGAGAGCATAGCTTTGGGAATTTTGTGTATTCTCTCATAATAAATTTGAACTAGATAGTTGGTAGAAACACACTAGGTTGCACCAATCAAGTGCATACAAAACAGGCTGAACGACTACACCTACAATAAAGGATTATAAGGACGTGGGAGTAAAAAGTGGCGACGGTGCAGGGGCTTGAAGGCACAGCTCATTTTTCACCAGTGCTAGCTGTTTGTAGAGAAGCATATGAAAGCCGTTTTGTTAGGTGAGACCAGTTGCGTTGCCCAAATTTCAGCAGGCCGAGTGGATAGCTTCACTGGGGAACAATTTTTAATGCAGTATAATGCAAGAGAGTAGCCACTTTTACTCAGTCCTTCCATTTACGGATATTACATTGACAATGAAAATGACTTTCCCTTAATTCGTACAATAAAATTTGTGAACACAAATAGTTTGCCACGAAATTACGCATTCCCTGGCGTTACGTATTCTGGACGTCGTACTACAGGGCATCCCAGGAGATTACTTGAAAAATGAATTTGTTTTAGGTTTGCACAATGCCAGGTTTCAAGCTTTGGTAATAGGATTGACCAAGGTAATAGGATTGACAGACCATGACGTATATAAGTATAGTTAAAAATACACCTACCATCTTCTCAGAAAATTATGCATCACAGGGCATATGAACTTGCAGCTAACGGCCTTAACTAAGTGGCAGTCCGTGGTTTTTACTTTATAGTACCCGCTGTGAACCGCAGAAAGTGGTCTGTGACGTCACTTCCCTCAGCACAGCAGCTTCCAGTTTTGCCTGCGAGAAAAGTTTTTTTTTTTTTTTTTTTTTGCTTCCTTTTGAGCAAATAAAAATTACTTAAAATTTCAGTATTGCTGTAACTATATGCCACATACGACGAACATGTATGTCGTTAAGACTTTAGCCTGCCTTGTGTTAGCGATACCTTCTAACTCGTTTAAAGCTAATAACCCAATTCTCAGTCTGGACGGGATTCGAACTCTCAACCTTTAGACTATGAGGTCATGCCCTAACCAATCACGCTATACTGACTTAATGGCATGCTTCTATTTTAAAACGTGTAATAAAATAAGATGAAATAATAATTCGTTTGTTATTGTAACCACCTGGTAATCTGTCTGTTGCAGACATAGGGCCTTAGGGCTTCAGGCAGATAACCAGGAGTGGTTAACGCTCGTTAAACCCTTTGAAACCCTTTGAAAATATCCTTCACTCTACTGACTGCTCGACCTTTTTCTTTGCTACCGTGCAAAATAAACGGCTCGCCCGTTTTTCACTGCCTTTTTACGTCACTTGCTCCTCGTCTAACTCCTATACTCCTAATCTATTTCCGTTTTACAGTTGTTATTATAGTAAAGGCCTTTACTGTACTGACCTCAACCTCCCATGGTAAAGTCGAAATTTCGATGTTTAATTTCTGTGCTGTCAATATCTTCCACTCAAATTTTCCACCCAAGCTTTGTTAGACTTGGTGAACATGTGTCCGAAGAACATGTGTCCGATGTGTCCGAGAGCTGGACTTGAGCAGGAATCGTGTACATTTTAATTGTTGGCTTGTTCTTGTTGTTGGCACGACACGTTTCTACTATGCTCTCTGCAGATCAAACTATTTGTCCTAGAAAGCTGATTCTTAGCTCGTTTTACACGTGTTCTGTAAATGTGCCCTTTCCATAAGGATTTTTCTAATTGGTCAGTGGTTCAGGGTTTAGGGCGCTCTAAACGAATAGATTGATTGTTTTACATTATTTTAAACATTATTATTCAACAATGCCAATCAGCAAACGCCAGATGCAAGATAACGAATGAAGATTAAAGGGTTTGTTTCTATATTGGTTTGTATAAACCGTAAGGGACCATTCAAATACCACGTGGTCAGCCAGGGAAAGTTCGGATTTCGGCCACACGTAACTACAATGGGAGGAGGGGTTTATTCGTTCCAAATAAACCACGTGGCTACTGCATTGAATGGAAAGCAGTTCTAGTCGATGCATCTTTGATTATCTCCAATGGAGATTGCTGCATTTACCGTACAAGTCTTTGCGCGCACCATCTCACTCAGCCATGCATTGTTTTTATATCTAGAAGCGTGCTAGCGCTTTACCCGTCAAGTTCAGATTGTTAGATTCATGGCATCTAATTATTGCCGTCTGATTGTTGTTATAATAATAATAATATTATTGTTGCTTAATTGTCGTTGTTCATTATCAGTGTCTGGGCGAAAGTTAGCTACCTACTGCTTCTCTTACCGGAGACATTAAACCCGCGTTTTCTGGTATTGAATGCTAAATAATAATGCGACAGAAAGCTTTGGAAATTGTATAGATCGACGGGGTTTACCGAGAGACAACAGAAAGTCCTGTTTCTGAGCTGTGCATAAAGGATTTCAATACGAAATAGGTATGTACCTCAACATCGTTGATTTCGTGCTAGCTACTACTTATTACTATAGCTAATTCCACTCAGCGGCGTAGCTACAGGGTGGCAAGGGTGGCGGAATGCACCGGCCCCCAGTCCCAGGGGACCCCGAAAGAAAAAAAAATATTTATACATTTAAAAAATGCTCTTTTGTACCGCACTAGTTATTTAATTTTATATAAACTGTATTTTAAAAATGAATTTCGAGCCTCCCGGTCCGTCGATCCCTCTATCATTAAAAAAGTATGATAGCCCATGAAAAAAACACGAGCTAACGAATTTATCTAAGTCCAAACTTTTTTCCAAAAACAGTGTAAACAGACCACTTGACCACTTGACTGGAGTGCGAAAAATTGGTTCCTATTTTCCCTACAACAGAAATACCAAAAAGTATGGACTTGCAAATTTTTCAGCTCGTGCGATGGGCCATCCTGTGTATTAAGGAAAGGGCCCCCAAGGGCTTAGTTTGCTACCGGCCCCACCTAACGTAGCTACGCTACTGATTCCACTCAGATAAAATAATTTATGTGACAGAAATGCTTGACATTAAGTTTACGTTTGACTCCAATAGGGGCCTTTTATGGTTTGACATTTGGGGATGTTTTAAATCCAAAGATCTA
>JAHWFP010195438.1:9717-21720 GCA_023313725.1 Lithobius niger | reverse complement strand
AGCTCTATTGGCTGTGAGAGCTCGAGCGTCTGACGGCCTTAGCTGGCCGACAGTTGTAGTGGCCAGCTAAGGCCGTCGGACGCTGAGCTCTCACAGCCAAAGAGCTATCTCAATCGGCTGCGAGTCGAAATCGAAGAGTGACATCAGTTGGCATTAATTTCTGCGCGTTCCAGCAAAACAATGGCGGTCTCCATGTCGTGTTTTGGTAATGCAATAATTAAATTGTTGTATCGGACGTACGTAACGTATTCTTACCGAAATTCTTGTTTAGTTATTGTGTAAATGATCCAAAAGTAAAGCATGCATGTCAAAATGGATGTAATTGCCCATTAATCGCCGTTGATACAATATCTCTGGCTTGAGGTCGGAAATCAATAAGAATTGGCAACAAATTTTGGAGATCTGACTCCCAAATGTTAAAATTAAGCAACGTTCTGCATTAGACATTAGTCAGCCGTCATTGGATAAGATTTCTCTACACAGCAAAGAAATTCTGTGATAAATATATACAGATGCAAATCTTTTTACGTTGCCTTTGGGACTTGAATGTCAGACTGCTTGAGCGGGAATTGAACCCACGGCATTTTGAGACCAAAGGCCGACGCCCTACAGCTCAGCCATACTGACACGGCTAAAAAGGAAACGTCCATTGCAACGTAAACAAATTCGCATCTGTATTTACTTATAAATTTTCGAGCCCATTTGACTTTCCACTCTATTTATCTCCTTATTTAACGCTTTGTTGTGCGTTCCTTTCTGTTCAATTGGGGTGTGTCCCGCAAACAAACGTTCTTCCAGTGCAGAACGGAAAGAGTTCGATGATATGTGTCTGTGTGCGTATTTTTTTTGGCTGTGTCAGTATGGCTGAGCGGTAGGACTTCGGCCTTTGGTCTCAAAAGTCGTGGGTTCAATTCCTCGCTCAGGCAGTCTGACATTTAAGTCCAAAAGGCAACGTAAATAGGTTTGCATCTGTATTTATTTGCCACTTATCGAGCCCATTTGGCTTTCCGTCCTGTTTATAAAGAAACTCGGATATTAATATTTTTTCAGGGAAATTAGTCAGGAATTAATAGACAGCTGAAAGACTTGATATGTAAAATGACACTTAAGGCCAACCTTTACGGCTTCTTACGCCTTTTTTTGTTGTTGTAGAAAACTGAGCTCAGTTAAATCTTACCGAAAACCTTAACTAGCTAAGTAAGGCTTACACCACCCCTGGCGAACTGTATCATCGGATTTATCCCCCGATGGGCGATATCCCGCACATGGCCAATCTGCGAGAACTACGTCAAGATGACGTCGAGGTTGTAGGTCGAGACTCCATCGAGACGTAGTTCGAGCGGATTGGCCATATAAGAGATATTGCCCATCGGCTCATAAATCCGATACAGTTTGCCCCGGGTGGTATAACTGATTCATCGCACGGTCCCTAACTTTCGAAATGAAAAACAAAATCGTTGTGGTTAATGGAAAATTTTTATTCGTAGCTAGTGTTGTTTATGCAAATTCTGTGTCGTCACGTTTGAATAATTTTGTTTGCTTGCGGCCTGGCCTGTACCATTTGAACAGGGGAGGGGGATTTTCTTTTTTAAAAACGTGTAGGAAAAACGCTTTTTAAAAAAATTTATGGGACTGATGTCTATTATCATGTTGCACACCACGGAAACTTCATCATGTAACAATTACGCCGATCGCCTTACAGTCACGTCGCTGAATACCGCGCACAGTAAAGTGTAGTGATGTGGGATATACCGCATATCGTTTTTAGCATTGTGAAAGTTAGGGACCGTGCCATAAAACAAAATATAGGCTTAGCTCTTTCAAAAAACGTTTCCCTTCCTTGTGAGCCTCTTATATGGCATTTCGTATTTACTTAACCGAAGCTATTGATCTTAAGAAGGGCGCGACTTCAGAAGAGAGGGAAGGAGGCGTTCAACTTCTGTCGATTCATAGAAATTTTATGGCACGAGCCTTTTTATCAGATCCCCCACTAATCGTCAACGGTTGGGGTTATCGAACACAGATTGGTTTTCCGTCAACGACCCATCTGTCCCTTGAGAATTTGATGTGCATCTCTCTCTCTCTCTCGTTCTCCCCGAGATAGACAGCGCGCCCACCAAACAGACCAGGACCAGACCATCAACCAGCCTACCAACCGCATCATCCTATCAATCTTCACCTCTGTCGAAGGTTGAAGTGGCCGATCCGTTGCTTAACAGGATTGGGGGAGATCAAATCCCCCCTCGAGCTAGCTTTTACTCTGCAACGACGCCGTGTCTTTTCCCTCTCACTTGACAAATAGCTGACATGGACTATGGCGTCCGTCCTCTTGTGGTGGAAGATCTCGTCTTCGTCTCGCACGGAACGAGATGCGATGGAACAAAAGATGGCGTCGTTCTGTTGATACGAGCCGAAACACAGACACGTCTAGATTTTTAGATCGATCAAATTGCCCTCCTTTGCTGATCGAACCCGCCTACACACAAGCTACCGGGGGCTCTAGTCCTCTCCTCTCCCTGAAGCTCGTGTACTTCAACTTATGAGATGGTGAGAGAGAGTGGATGAAAAAAAAAAACCGCTTCTTAAGAGGTTGTGATGCGGGGGAGGGGAGTGGAGGATTCGTGTGGGGTATTGGGGTGTATATACGATTGAAAGTGGGGGAGATTACAGCGCCCTAAGCCTGAAAAATGGGTCTTGCTGAGGCGTAGTCAATCCTGTCAAGCTGCTGTCGTGAGGGTTTTGTAGCTACTAATGCGGGTCTTCTCATGCCCAACCCATGGGGTACATGTCAGTAAGTTTAAAATGAAAGTTTGAGGGACTAAAATACAGGCATGGAAGTTTTCGAAGTGACTTTGTGTATTACGCCGAGCCGTATATACACAAAGTGACTTCGAAAACTCCATACGAGAATTCCTTTGCTCGTGTTCGTGCACCACCTTTTTATCAGATTGTACCAAAGATGGAGCGACTAGAGAAGATGGTTCATTCCTGACTTCCGGTAGTATCGTGTTTGTGAATATGTACTGAGTGGGACAGTGGTGTGACGTCATATTCACCAATTCCGCCAAAGTAGCCCGAACAGCCAATTAGTGTGCTGCAGGGAAGCACGTTACTAGTGGATTTGCACAAAACGGAGTTTAAAAAAATAAAATCTCTCTGTTTACACTGCTAGCGGACGAAAAAAGCATTTACTTTCGTAAAAAAAAGCAAACTATAATAAACGGAAATTATGGGTTTTTGTTTATGAATTTTCGTTTATCGAGCAAGCCAACAGTCTCATTTTGTAGATGCGCTTTCCTGGTGTAATATGACGTCATTAACACCAACATGGCCGTCTCCTTACTGTCGATTGCCGTCTCCTTCCCGTAACATGGCCGTCTCCTTACTGTCGATTGCCGTCTCTTTCCCGTAACATGGCCGTCTCCTTCATTTAATCCTTGGCCTCAGCCGGAAGTAAGCTTGTTAAGCGAAAAATTGTCTATTGGTGCTTCTTGTCCTACCAACTTCTTCTTTGGATTATACTATCGCTTCACCTCGAATGGAATAAGGTGATCTAGTACAGAGTCGATATAGCTCCGTTTATGCTAAAATAAAATGAAAAAATATGCCAACAAATTAACAACATTACGACCCAGAAAGAAGAACTTCCATGAAAAGGAAGTGTTATTCTTCCTCCGCCGCAACCAGTGCTTATAGTTTACGTATCGATAATTTTATTCATATAACTCGTTACTGTACACAATCCTTTCGTGCTGAAGGATGATGCTCTGATTGAGTGAGCGAAGCGAAACATGGACATACAATAAACCAAACCGTGTCAATAATGGCTAATTGTGCAACGGCAAATGTGAAAATTATGAATGAGAAAATTTATAGACATAAAATTACTCCAGAAAAAAATGTAGAAGTGACGATAAGACTATGTGACCTTTTGTACATGCATAGTCCTACGTGAACGTTGTAATATACACCCAAAACCAAAACCGGTATAAGAGAAGCCGCCAAGTTTCAAAAAGGGTCTTTTAAAGTAGTGATATCAATCAACCAGGGAAAGGCTACCAAGGTTAATCCTATTAGCCGAGTTAATCACACTGAATAATACTTTGGCTGTTAAACGAAAACTTGAAGATTGCTACCGAGAGTAGCAGTGTTCTAGTTTTCATTTACCTTTGGGTTTTGGGTGGATCATTCGTTACTGTACACAAGCGTTTCGTGTTTTTTCCTGCAGTGGAGTGTAAATGGAGGATGAGAAAAATGATCGATCGACCAGGTAGTATTACTGCGAATAACACATGAAAGTGCACTAGAACTTAATAAAATAAAATAAAGTAAAATAAAATAAAATAATTTTAAAATATTGATTATTTGGGGCACTTGACTGGCTTATTTTTAACGAAACGATACACAAGAACTTAATATCAGACATGAACCTGAGCTTTGGTTAGTCAGTGGTTCACCGAACTTTGCGGCCTACATTTTATAGATAAAAATATGCGAAGGATCTACTGCACATCCGTTCCTTAAAAAATTTTCTTTTTCTTTTCCCGTTTACAGTGTGACACCGCCTGGGAATTCAACACGAGTTGGTTTACGATGGCCAACTCGAGTTTATCCGGGGGCCAGTGTTATAGGAGGCTGGTTACGATCGCGCATTTAAGTTTAAACCCATTTTCTTAGTTGGGCAAATGCTTCAACTTATACCCACGCTGGTCTTTGCTCCGGCCTAACAGAAAGCTGGGGTTTCCATGGCACTGTTTTTTCCCACTTTCAACTGGTCGCTGTTTCACTTTATCTGCCCCAAAATTCCTTTCTACGTCAAGTTATTCCAAGTGCCACCACGACACCAATTATACCGTGGGCCAAGGGCCCGTATCGTTCCCTTTATCTTATCATTGACTAGCGGAAGCCCGTGCTACGCACGGGTGGTGTTTGATGCACCGTTAAAAACACTGGAACGATTTCCTTCCTCATGTGTTTTACGGAATGCGTGTATCCAGTCTATGTGTTTTTGCGTACCCTGTCTAGGAAAGGGTGTTTTTCGTTTGCTTCACTCCCTCATTCAGCGTATCCCTTGTTCCGGAGTCCATCCACTTACATTACTTATGATTCTTTCCTGCCATAATGGTTGGAATACGCGTATGTACATGTGAAATCAATAAATACGCCTTTGTGCATGTGAAGTAATAAATACGCCTTTGTATACCGGAAATAAATAATTACGCCTTTGTACACCTGGAATAAATAAATAGGCATTGGAGACATTGTAAGGGAGGATTAAACAAACGAAGCTTGAATAATCTGCAAGAGGGCGTGCGGGCTCATTCTTCCCACGGTAGCAAAGGAAAAGGGCGAGCGACCGACAATGAAAACGGATATGCGCTCTATCAATTACTTGCGGCCGTCTTGTGGCCGTCTCGTTGCCGTCCATCGTACGCGACAACTCGATTAACAAACGAAGCTTCAACAATCAGTAAGAGGGCGAGCGGGTTCCTTCTTACCACGGTAGCAAAGAAAAAGGGCGAGCGACCGACAATGAAAACAGATATGTGCTCTATCAATTACTTACGGCCGTCTTGTGGCGGCCGTCTCGTTGCCGTCCATCCTAAGCGACAACTCGATTTTATTAATAAAGATGCATACAACGATTTTTTGATTTTAAAATGTAAATCAAATATATTTTAGTAGGAAATTACAAACTCCACCACTTTTTCGTGATTCTGTATCCCTGGAGGTTCCCATTTAGGCCCCCTCCCCTCTTCAAAATAATATAACTCTGTCCCTAACTGATGGAATTCAATAATTTCTTTTTGAATTAACCGATATGAAATTTACTTTAATAACGTTCATATGCATTGTTAACCTAAGTATGACAGTTTGGCTGGGAAATGGGAGTAAACGTGAAAAATTTGATTTGTAACATAAAATTTTACTTTTACTCACGAATTATTGCAGTACTATTGATTTTTTGGTAAAAATTAAAATTGTACTATAATGCCTTGAAAATTGAAATTTATAAGATAGTTGGTAGACAAATTCAAGCAATCAACCCAGCTTAGGAGTCTTAATGAGCTTTATATTGTCCCCAGTTTTGTTGCTGCAAGTTGCACTTAATTTTCTGCGCAAACTATACCTCTCGGCGTAACTTGAATAGAGTTCGGGCACTATACGACCTATAACTATTTTGGAAAAATGGTTACCAAGAGGACATTTGAGCGATAGCTCTCAAATATTGTCCAGTTACAATAGGCAATAACTCCTCATTTCTCACTACTCGGGCGTAAAGGGACAGCAGTTCCTAGAATACAATTCCACATATCGTCTTCAGCCAATATTTTTGTTACCATTTATAAAGCCTCTCGCAATGTATATAGTAAAAGGGGATAGAGTCGTTTCCTATTGGTCCATAAAGGTTTATCCCCCGGTCCTTGCTAGCCTTGGATTCCCTGATGACCAGTTCGTCCCCGGCCACTTTCGTTAATGGTTGGCGGTCAGGCCCACCCCCGCCTCGTGCAACCGAACCGCCAATATCAGACGCACAACATAAATATTGGCGGGAAAGCGACCGCGAAGCTCTCTGGGGCCGGGGCCTCATCAGCTCCAACGCTCCCATCACGATAATGATTATCTTGTGAAGCGATACTATAACCAGCGTTAAGCACGTTAAACCTGGTATGCCGTTAGCATGTGGCTGTGGACTGGGTTCTGGTAGATATGGGAAGACTTTTATAGTGTGTATAAACAGTTGGGTGGCACTTCTGGTGAAATTCTTCACGATTCGTTGCGTGTTGTTGCAAGCTGGGCAAGCAAATTCCGGAACAATCATCTGACAAATGAAGTACGTATTAGATACTTCAAAAATTTTAATTTTTATTTTTTATTTTGTTTGTCATTCGCCGTGGTCACTGTGTCACTGTAACTGTAATTTTCAGTGCCTTGGGCCTTGCCACGAGCCTTTGTCACTAAACAAATTAAAAAAAAAAAAGGACACACAGATTAGTCTCAAACAGGGACAACGCTTGTATTGGGGGGATGGTGGCGAAGAGCAATTTTCTCCCCCCCCCCCCTCCTGGTGCCCACCACCCATTAAATCATTATCAAATAGTAGGCATCTAATAAAAAGGTGTTCTTTTACTAGCAAAGTTACACAAGAAAATTAAAACCTAACCTGTCAGACCTGCCCGTTTCTGTTGTTGACAACCTTAGTAAAACGTAGTTGTGACTGAGCGTTGTGAAATTTGAAACTTTTTTCAAGCTGGATTTAAACATTCCCTCTCCCCCTCCCAAAATAAAAAAGAAAAATGGGTAGGAAAACAGTTAAGAACGTGGAGTGTGAGAAAGCGAATTGCAACAGTGCTATTTTAAATTTAAGTTTTTTTTGGGGGGGGGGAGGGGAGGAGGGGGGACCGCGAGAGTAGAATTTTTTTGGCTCGCCCTTCTGACTAAAATTGCTGCCCCACTGCCGCCTCTCTACTAAAATGTGTGGCGTGTTCTGTGTCGGCCTTTGACGCCACTCGCCACGTGCGAGCCTTCGCCACTAGGCGTCGCATTTAGTAGAAGACAGTCGATAACAATTGACGAGTTGAAAGCGATCGAGTGAGAACGAATGGTCGCGGCCCCCGAGCCGAACCCGACGATCAGGCCAGGAAAGCATCTGTTAACGACAATAAATGCCAAACGTAAGTCACGTCCGACTCAGTTATTCCGAGGTAATCCGCAGCAAACACCGTGGACGAAAGCTTACCGCAAATGATTCCGTCGTCGTCGTCCCTGCTCAAGAAAGCACTTCGTTGCCATATTCAAAAATATTTTCAATATGACTACGACGTATGACGCATTCTTGAGGCTTCTCTTCATATCCTGTGCTAGCATACTGACACGGATTTTCCGGGGGATTCGACCATAAATTATTTTTTTAGTTTTGTTACCCCGATACGGGTCAATTCTTATTGATAGTGTACGCTTAAAGCAACATCTCGCCTGCCTTATAACCTTCCGCCTGCCTTATAACAACCACGCGCCGATCGCATCCGCTTATTCACCATAGCCAAGGTCAACTGAGACAGTAGCTTCGTTCCTCGCAGCGAAGAATGCAGCTACTATTTCAGTTGGCATTGCGCCTAATAAACAAGCCAGCGCGAACGCATTAATTGTGTCGTCAAAAATCGGAATGATTCTTGTATTTTAACATCACAATTTATAATTTTCTAGACTAGTGTCTTATAATTTTGCTTCGGCGATCTATTGGAATAATTAATTTTAATTTTTACTGCATTAGTCTTTTATATTTTTGATCTCATAGATAATTACTAGCAAACGATTAAAATTAGTATTGCGTGCACACAGATACAACTTCAAGGTCATTGCGGGCGCGCAAAGGATCATATACGTTCTGGAAGAATGTAAATAAAGTTCCCCAATATTCAACAGAAAATCTCTTAGACGCCACATTTTAAAACGGATTTTTAGCAAGGGAAAGACTAACGGTAAGTAAATAGACCTTTGGGGCCGTACTGAATGTGGAGGATCGAGAAAAATGGCGCTGGGAGGTATATCCCTTCAAGTTTGCAGTCTCCAGAACAATCTTTACACTGTGCAAACCAATCAAAACCACGGAATTTCGGCATGATTTAGTCACTAGATTCTAGTGTACTTCAGCTGTGCCACAGAGGAAAAAAAGATCAGGTAGAGATCACTCATTATAAAAAAAGGGGATGGGAACATTTACTGTAGTGGTAACACACACACACAAACTATTGACGCGGAGAGCCAGATGGGACGCAGTAGTGGCGCTAACTGACATGGGAAATAAGTTACGTAATGAAAAGACAAAAGCCGCACTGTCGGGCCTAAGAATTTAGCGAATTCTGTGATAAGGGTTTTGGTTTGAAACACAAGTTAAAACTTTGCCCAATTACTTTACGGGGATGAGAGAAGATAGGGAGAGAAAGAGAGAGAGTAGACGCAGGTAACGAAAGAGGCAGATCAATCAAGTAAAAACGGACAAACACTGGAATTCTCCTCGGAAATGTAATATAGCACGGGCCGTGTCAGTATGGCTCAGCGGTAGGACCTTGGCCTTTGATTTCAAAGGTCCCGGGTTCGATTCCCGCTGAGGCAGTCTGACATATAAGTCCAAAAGGCAACGTAAATAGGTTTGCATCCGTATTTATTTAAAAAATGTGATGTTATATTTTCAATAAGAATTCCAGCGTCCGCGTGGTCATTTCTTACAGGGGCGTCTATCTAT
Source organism: Lithobius niger (assembly GCA_023313725.1). Classification (NCBI taxonomy): domain Eukaryota; kingdom Metazoa; phylum Arthropoda; class Chilopoda; order Lithobiomorpha; family Lithobiidae; genus Lithobius; species Lithobius niger. Next base: position 12,473 of record JAHWFP010195438.1, on the reverse strand, counting down.
GGTGGGGAACGAGACAATAGCCTCGTTGAAATTTTAGGGGGGGGGGGGAGGCGAAGACTTATCTAGAATCAAATATGAATTTTTTAATTTGTCCGCAACTATTTAGCTTAGATGGTATGTAAAACAGTAGAATACACTGTAACAGTGGGGATATCCAGTTGAGGTTTAAACTTAATCCTTGGGTTAAGCTCCGTAATAAGGGAAAATGGTGATATCCATCACGAAATAAGTTGAGGGCTAAGCAATATTTAGCCTGTAGGTCGAGGACTAACTTAATACTGAGTAGTCAGCCCTCAGATGTAAAAAGCGGTGATATCCATCTAGGATTAGCGTTATTCATGAGCCCTCACAACATTTTAACATAAGTATGTCGAGGGCTAATTTAGCCTAAAGGTCGAGGTCTAAGGAGTAAAGAGCTAACAAAACCCCCCAACCTAGTCCTACATGGATATCACCAACTTTTTTCTCCAGTCCACTAACTCCCAGGTCGAGGGTTAGATATTTATATCCAGGGTTGAGCTACTCCGGGGCTAGTTTATACCTCAACTGGATCCCCACCGTAAGTGTAACAACGTAGTGTGGTATAGTAAGGGATGCCAAACAATGATAGCCCTCCCCCCCCCCTCCCGTCTCCCCAGAGTAAACTCAGCATGATAGGAGAAAAATAAATAAAAGTACCGATGGGTAGCCCATTTTATTGTGCGTTTACGCTCACAAGCTCAACATTCATTGTTTCCTCCATTGGCGTCACGAACAACTTGAAAAGGAGCAGGGTAGTAAGACATATGTGACGCAAAAAGCTCCGTCGTGTTGATTACGGCCGCGCGGTTATTTGCTAATAACTCCAAAACCAGCAGTGTGAGCATCGTGAAACTTGGTGTCAGGGTAGGGCTCGTCCCCAATAGTTTTTTAAGCCCAACCACGAGTCCGTGCGCACCCTGTGATCGGAGCTATTGAAAATAAAACCATGCGACGGCCACATGGAAGATGGCGCACTGCAGCGCACTTCACATCTGCGTTGAATTCCATATCCCGAAGCACACAGTCGATGTGCTCCTCCACCTTAGTACGACTAATAGCTGGTTCAGACCGCCCCACGACTAACAAACGACAAAAGCAAGGAACATCGGCGACCAACAGCACTAAAAATTAGACCCTGTCACACCAGCACGTCCGACCAACGAACAACCAACAACGGACCAATCAACGCTGCAGAATGAGTAGAGCTAGGACGCTTACTTTTCAAAACTGGGCTAAGTGGCGACGTTGTGCCTAAACGAACCATCATACTGTGATTCTCCGTTTTATGTAAGAAATTATGCCGCCATTGAATAAAGCACAATTTCTTAGCTGTTCTCTACAATTATCTCGTTGCAGGGATGTTCGGGTAAGTAACGAGCATTAATCGAAGCTTTGAAGTGTTCTCCGCCACCATCTTGCACATCGTGGATCGTGTTCACAGCGGCTTGTCAGCCATTGATCTGTCGGTGGGTGACGTCAGGCAGCTACGCCAGAGCTATGCTAGACATGAAAAGTCGCGTTTGCTACGATCGGCAGCGAACGACTGCGTATGACTGCCTGAGGGGTTGGTTGTCATAGCGACTGTCGGTTGTAACGTAGCAGTCGTTTACATCGTCGCGGTGTGAATGGGCTATAATTCGAGTTGCTAGAGTTCCGGAAAGCATCCCTTTTTTCAGCATTGTCCTTTAACATGGATCCAAAATTTTAGCACACATTCGGAAAATGGAGTTCAACACGGAGCTTTTTGACTCACTTTTGTCTTCCTTCGTCGCTCGTTTTCAAGCTGTTCGTGCCAGCGATGGACGATATTGAGCTTGTGAGTGTACTGTAACCAACAATAAAATGGGCTACCGATTGGTATTTTCATTTTTTCCCCTATCATGCTTAGTTTACTCTGGGAAGGAGGGTGGGGGGGGGGGATATCATTGTCATCGTCAGTATACACGTTGTCATTGTCCGAATTTTGGCCGACCAATCAGAGACGATGCCGACAATACCAACAATGGTTATAACAGTCCCCTGCCATTCCCGTTACACCCTAAAGCTATAAACCAGAAAAGGCTCGCAGTTCGTATCATACTGGATCCTTTCGTCCAATTTCATAGCTGGAAGCTTTCCCGCTATCTCGGTGTTAGTGATTAATCACCCTATGGGAATTAACATGGGCACTAGGAGTATGGGCGAGAAGGGGGGGGGGATGTCCGTGCGACGGGCAGTGCGTCTGTTAGCCCTGTTTTTGCCATTCAAATGCTATAATAAGTAAAGAGATAGGGAAGGGAGGAAGGGCAGAGCACAGTATTTAATCAAACTACCAATCCAAATTGAACTACGTGTAAAGGAGGGAGGGAAGTAAGGGACGGGTAGAAGGAAGGGGAGGGAGGAGCAGGAAAGGGAGAAAACGGGAGGGAGGTAGGAGCACGGCAGCGGGTAGGAGTAAGTAGGGGAAAGGACGGGGGGGGGGGGGGGGGAGGAAACAGAGATAGGTGTAGGAAGACGGGGTGAGGATGGGAGAAAAGGGAGAGCAAAGAGAGAGGAGGGAGGAAAGGGGAGTATTACAGAAGAAAAATTACGCGTTGCAGTGAACGTTCAGGTAACACTGAGCGAAAACTGGGAAACAACCACGGGTGAAACAAAATCCCAGTTGAAGCCGCTACGACGACTAGTTTTTAAAGATAGGTTCTTATCATTATAGCCGAGTCGGTAGATCGGTTTGTCTGTAGAGCTAAGGAGACTGA
>JAHWFP010195437.1:0-23501 GCA_023313725.1 Lithobius niger | reverse complement strand
AAAAAAATGTAAAATTTTTGAAACTAATATTATCATTAAAATATTATAGATAATTGGTTATCAATACAATGTTTTGACTTTAGACAGCTAAAGTTTATTAAGCAGTTCTCTCGAGGGTACACATGGGATTTTGTATAGCGCGTGAAACGTTTTTTAAGCCAAAGTCAAAAAAAAAAAGCCACACCTACGTACATCTGAAAAATTGCGAGTAAAAAAAAACACCATGTGCCGTCGCCAACCTTTTTTAATGCTATTCTTGAGAACTATTTACGTGACCTTTTCCATCAAAGTGTTGTTTTTGGATGCGGTTAGCAAAATACTCATTCTTAAAAATTCCATTTCAGGAAGTGGATATGACACTTTCTTCTGCTATTGCTCCACTTCGGTTACCGGTAGCTGATTTTTTGCCGACGATGATAGAACTAACAAACAAACTGGTTTTGCACCAAGCTTCTGAAGAGCACAGTATTGATTTCAGTCAATACGTTCGACCTTTTTCGATGGATATTTGGCTGTCGACTCTTTTTGTATGGATTTCTGCAACTGTCTGCCTGACTTTGGTGTGGTGTTCATCACCAATACATGCTGAAAACAGCCCAGCATTCTTAAGTCGAAAACATTATTTACAGAAACAACAGAATGCCGCTGGAACTGTGCATAAACAAGCTGTGTACTTTTTGTTTATTTTCTGGATCGTGATCTTAAAGCAAGGTAAACTAAAGTTAATTAATTACATAGTGAACGTTTTGCACACGATGCGTAAAATATCCTCAATCTCAATTTTTATTATTATTATTCAATACTAAATTTACATATTGATTAGGCAACTGTTCAAGACGGGGTGGATGTTTTCAACGACTCATATCTACAATTTGTGTCTCTTCTTCAGATCTCCCGAAATCTGTGATACAGAAGAACATTTCTCTTTATTTGGTAATTGCAGCTTTCGCCTTATTTGCAGTGGTTTTAACTAATAGTTACACTTGCACTTTAACTGCCTCTCTGTCCATCAGTCGTGGTAAGGCTCCTTTCGATGATCTCTCAGCTGTACTTGACAGCAAGGAGTATGATGTCGGACTGCTAGACGGCTCTCTTGTCCATCAAGCTGTTCTGGTAAGCACTATTATTGTGTTGTGTACATGTGAATTAAACGGGACGGAAAGCCAATGGGCTCCTAATTGGGTAACTAAATACGGAAGCAAACCTATTTACGCTGCTTTTTGGACTTATATGTCAGCTGCCTGAGCGGGGAATCGAACCCACGACCTTTGAAATCAAAGGCCGAGATCCTACCGCTGAGCCAGACTGACAAGGAGGTAATAAACAGTGATGACATCATGCTAACACAACACCACGCCAAAACTGCCGTTACACACGATTAATCTGACAACCCACAATGGTCAATTTGATAATTTTTTTATAACTCACACTTTTATACTTTTGCTCCGTACAAAAATTGGTTTACAGCAAGTTACTTCAGTATTAAATAAATACAGATGCAAACCTATTTACGTTGCCTTTTGGACTTATATGTCAGACTGCCTAAGCGGGGAATCGAACCCACAACCTTTGAAATCAAAGGCCTATCTCCTACCACTGAGCCATACTGACAACGCCTATTTATTTAACCAATCTCGAGCCCATTGGCTTTCCGTCTCGTTTATACGTCAGTATTGCCCAGACAAATCAGTGAGTGATACTGTGAATAACATGGTAAAATGATGATCAGGTATTTCAAGGAATTCGGTTTTCAAAATATTACGTAAGATGGCTGTTCTTCGATTCCTCTTTTCCGAAGTTTAGTATAGATTTAGCATGCATGGTAGCACACCCAAATGGGGACTGGAGCACTGGAGCTGTATGAATAAGGCTCTGTTTGACGTAGCCCTTTCTTATTGTTGCAGGATGCCAAGACAGGAATCATGAAAAAACTTAGAAACAACGTACAGGGGAAACTATACAATATTGTTAATACCACGGCCATTGGTGTACGAAAAGTCTGCAGTGAAACGTTTGCCTTCATTGATAACACCCAGGCTATTGCCGCCCAGGAAGAAACATGCTCTCTCCAATTAATTGGAAGATCCCTTTTAAGTTTCTTCAATACCATTGCCTTTCCGGAAGATTCTCCATTTGTCGAAGTATTCAGACTCCAGTAAGTGCAGTTTGAATGTTGAGGAAAGGAATTTTTATGAATTATAAAGGTGACATGAGAAGCTTCAAAGTGGGATACAAATTTTCAAGCCATCGTAATTGCCCTAGTTAAACACCATTAGTTTATTAGCATAAGGAACAATACGAGTGTATATTAATTTATTTACAGTGTGAATTATTGCGAATTCAGATTTTAAAAACTTGTAAATTTCGCTGAGGCAACATGCTGTTAATAAACTAATGTCTGTTTTCAAAAGTGCAGCACTACAAATAAGCCTTATTCAAAATTATTTATAATATTGTTTTATAATATTAGTTAAGTACACATTGTAGTTTTCAGGTTTCTTTTTTCATAGTGGTTAGCTTATAATCGTTTCCTGTGAGTATTTTATGTTGATTCTATACACATACATAATTATGCCAGTTAATAGAAGAATAACTAATACATTTGGTGCTTATGTATGCAACTTTAGTTTAAAGACTACCATATGGTATGGAAAGGAGAAAATCAAATATGCCTACTAAATAAGGTATCGCAGTTGACAATGAACCATTTAGCTAGGTAATTCCCAGGATCTTTTACATGGCTATTCTACCTAAACACGAGCTCATATCCTCCCCTCGTCGTAAGTACAGGGGCAGGCTTCGGCCAGGCTTCAACCACGGAACAACCAACACATGAGACGGTTGTACTAACCATGGCACGATTGCAGTAAGAATTATTCTGCCCTTTTGTTCAACCGTTGTTACTATTTTACAATACACAACTAAATTTTTTCCATTTTATTTGCTGGTGCTGTGTGCAGTCAAAAATAAAACAGTAAAACGGCCTGCAAAACTGTTTCATTATTTTTAAGATCGATTTGTTTGTCAGTCAAGAAGCAGTGGTTTGCTCACTATTAGTGATTGTACAGTATTATTCTGAGAAAACTCCAGGCACTGAAGGGTCTGGAATTAGGACTGGGCTTAGAACACGCATAAACTACAGCGTAACTTTTCAAAATATTCAGTCCCCTGTAATCTTTAAAACTTATCTACTATCAGAGAATTATTCATTCTTAGCCTACTTACGAGATTTTGATGCATGCATGTGCATTTGTCTGAGTCTACGCAGTGTGCATTGAATAAAAAATGCCACTATCGGAGATATGTCATCAAAGACATATCGTTTAAGACATACACTAACATTTTTATTATATTTTGGCTTTTCTAGGTTGATGAAGATTCGTTCTTCTGGAATTTGGAACAGACTTATGAATAGGTGTATGAAGACACTGGAAAGTCAAAGTCATGTAATAAAACCGACACTAAGAAGATCAACATACGGTCTGCAACAATTTTCTGGAGCATTCCTTATTCTGGCGATAGGCATAATGATTTCAATTGTAACCTTGTGTGTTGAGAAAGCTGTCTATTTTTCTTCTGCGTAGAGTTATGTCAATAGTCTGTCAATTATGTAATAAAATACATGTACAGAGACTGTTATAGTAATTTAAGTTTCTTCTTTGCTTTGTGAATTTACTATGTGTTCTATCAAATGCACTCACAGAGAAGAAGAAGATGTATTCTCTTTGTCTAAATGTGGCTTTGAAAAATATTCATTTTCTAAAAGAATTTTTTTATATCTATATTTGCATTTGTCAATGGTAGCTGCAGTGTTACAGTGCTATGTTAGCATGTTTGTCACAACATGAATATAGCTTTTCGTTTTCTGTAGTTTTGTCAGCTTAGAGATTCGATGTTAGGGAAACATCACCTAATTTTGATCTCACCTCGACTTTTCGCCTCATATCTTGTTCTTGTCTCATAGTGCGTTTATCTCATTTATGGTTTTGTCTTCTTTAGTCTCACTAAGGATCATGAACGTTTAGGATTTCTTGCATTGCTTAAATTACTACTGACGAAGGGGAAAAAATCAAGCCGAATATTGTCACATGGACGTTTTAATCTCGAAAAAACGGTCTTTTTACGATGACTGACAAACCCAACTGATGAGAAAAAAAACAACAACAACCATATCATCTCCATTAAATTAAAAAAAAAACACATACAAATCTTTGTAAATTATATAAAGGAAAGAGAAAAACAAACCAAACAGCGAAAGTCATACACAAGAAATAATGCACGCATAAAGGCGACTTACTGTACTACGTTATTTCTAGTGTAGGATTTTCGCTGTTTGGCTTGTTTTTCTCTTTCCTTTATCATCTATATTGTTGTTAAAACAAAAAGATAATGTGTGTATTCTTCATTGTTATGGAAAACATAATAGGAAAATATTTTCTCCACATGAGGAAAAACAAAATTTGATTCATTAATTAGCCTGGATTTGGGGGGTTGAAAAGAAAATTTTGAAATTTCTGCAGGCGTAAAATGAAAATGAGTTTAAATTACCCACGAATAATAACAACAAAGTAGGTTGGCTATGCACGAGTTCTACATCTATAACAACCATAGAGTACAATGGCGCCAACTTTCGCCAATCTTTTTGACTTGTATTATAATTATGTAAATTTACGATTGAATAATTGATTTAGCATGGTTAACAATGAGAAAACCAGGATAGCAACCACAACCTTTTAGACTAATCACACCAAGACTAGTTGAATCAACTGACAACCAGGAAAAATGTCAAGCTTGTGAGTTTTTAGTTTCTCGCCATCAATAAAATTAAAAACTGTTGTTTTGCTCGTTGAAAAAAAATACTTTATGGACTTCAAAAGAGTGCGAGAATCTAGAATTTGAAGGTTCATTGTTTTAATCGAAACATGGTTTTAACAGTCTGAATAGGATGGATCCTTGAGCATAGTTTACAATTGCTGAAAAATCTTCGCAGCTGCCAGAATTTAATGTGAATGACTATCTGATAGCATATTCAGACGAAACTGCGTGGAAAGTGTTATTAAAATGTATGACTGAGAAAATCGAAATAATATTTGTTGAACAACATAACTATTTAGGTTTATATATTAAGCTTTAAAAAGAAGAATTACCGTTATCGTGTAAACGCATGTCAAAAAAGTTAACAGACAAGTGTTATTCCTTCATGCCAGACTGGATTATTCCACAAATACAATATATACTTTTTATTTCCCAAATTTTCGGTAGTCATTTGTTCACTAACCTCCCCGAGGGAAATTGCCCTGTGAGGTGTGGGGCCTCACCAATTTGGTTGTCTAGCGTACTACGTCGTAATCGTACCCAACAGGAATATAGGCACACGAATGCCAAGCGAGGTGTATACATGGGGTTATATTTGAACCAAAGGGCTTACAAGGTTTGTGATCCCAGTACCACAAAAATCATTGTAGCCTAAGATGTAAAGTTCGGTGAGAAAGGTCAATGGTGAGGACTTCTTTGGTAGTTCCAGATTTGATGAATGGGATGATTATGACATTAAGGCAGTTGTGGTCAAGTATCAAAGTTCCGATGATGAGAAGGTTGCATGCCCTGCACCCACCCCGAAAAGGAGGCTAACTTTAGAGTGGGTAAGTCATTACTCAGTAATTAGCTCTCAATGTACTGCTTTGTCAATGCCGTGTGTAAAATGTCTCAACTGATGGTAGACAAACGTATACATGTGGATGATGGTGATGACAATGAGGAAAGTATGGTAACTAATTTTTTTTTATTTATCTTTTTTACCCTACAATATCCGTAGTTAAGAAAAATCAAATTTTTATTTTCAGGAAAAAACCAACAAAACTCCTTCTCCTCCCAATCTCAATAAAGCAATTTTATTAGGATATTTTATTAGTTTCTAGAGGGCCGGACAGAAATAATGTTGCAGTAACAATTATCAGTTACCTTATCCCAGCTTTAGGCTCATTTCCACTTGAAAAAATTTATTATGTGAATTTCACTTAATGGAGAGCGTTTGTCCGGATTGCTGATGGACTGGGCATTAATATCACACCAAAAATGCCCATCCGTTAGTTGAACAGTACGAAATTACATATGGAACTAGTGTAAATTCCTACATCCTGACCAAAACAAACCATCATGCTTCGAGTTAAAAGGAAACAATAACAATGTTACAAATTTGGAACGTAGCAGTAACAACAATTTCATTGGAGTCACTTGGATCAATGGGTCATTGAGTGACGCCAAAGTGATAGAGCCAAGATTGTAAACCAAGTGATCTGGTTACCCGTTTCAATTCTGTGGACAGTTCAATATCTCTAAGTCCCATGGAATTCATGACTTACGTTCTCCTCCTTTTTTTCCAGAGGAATGTTGCAATTCATGAACGATAAATTATTTAGCTTGGTTGACGTCAGTTATCCTCCCATTAGTATATTGCCATCCTGCCAAACAAGGCGTTACTGTGCTAACACCTCCATTACGCAGAAGACACTATGTAAAATAATCCATAAAGCGGTCAATACTTTTTTCTCTTGTAAGTCGTCACGAGTACAACTTCACAAACAACTTCAGTCGTTACTTATTTACGAATGGCAACTCATCCAATCATAATGAAGTTTCTTTGGCCAGGTGTTATTTTTTTTTGCTCGACAGGTTCCAACCATTTACTGACATTTGGGACGAGTGAGTGTGTGCCCTGAAATAAGCCAATTGATTAGCAGGATTCCCAGTTATAAATGAAGAAATAGAAATCTTACGGCATCATGAGCATCAAGTTGGTTGTTTTGTTTTGTAGTGGACCATAATCCTAATTTTCTTGTTTTAATAGTAAGTTTAAATCTATAGACTGTATGCAGTTTCAGTAAGGCAACGTGGATATTATAGCAAGTTTGTTATATCAGCTTGAAATTATTTCTATCAACCACGTACTGTAGCCATATAACAGACAAACATAACTATGAAAATCATTACAAGGCTGTCAATAGTAGGCCTTGTATCTGTAATTCACGCAGTCATTGTCCAGAAAGAGGCTAAACAAAACTGGAGTACAGACTTGTTAAGTAGGCATTCAAAAAGTGATTTGTGATCAATTAATTAATCATCAGTTCTAAATTTTCACTAGGCTACTGCTTAATTGTGTTTTCCATTTTGCGCAATAGATTCTTCCTGTAACCATAATGCACTAGCCATACTGGACTTGATAAGACATTGGAAATGGACTGACTTTGTCCTTGTATCAGGTAAGATTTATTTGTTTGCTCAAATCTAGTGCTAAAGAAAAGAACAAACAGCCTTCACAATTTATTTAAAAGCTCTCTTTCGTCTCATCCTTTCTTTTTAACGTATTTTAGATAGAAAAGAAATAGCGACTTGTGCTCTGAAGATAATACATCTTAAAACATCTTTCATAATATTTCCTCCTCAAACGAATACAACAGATTTACTTAGACCCCTCGGAACAGGTCATGAGGTGAAACGAATAGTGGTTTGGGTCAAGCCTTCTCATTTGGAATCAATCCTACAATCGGTCAGTGTATTGTGTCTCTATATTTTTTTTGAAAAAATTGGAAAATACTCCAAGTTGTCTAAATTCCTGATAGTGTAATATAGAAATTAAGACAACTCTATGCCCTGGATTGGTGTCGCTTAATTTCCAGCTGGTGAGTGGAGTGTCCAATGATAAATATTTTTAGCATTGGCTAGCAACATCATTGAAACAAGCCTTTAGAGAGTAACAAGTTTCGGTTCTTCAACCAAAAGTTGACTAGAAAGAAATTGCGAGTGTCACCTCTTAGTTCCACACCAGTTCCCACACGGGCTGGTGATCATCCCCCGGCTAGCACTGCTTTAGTGAAATAAGATTTCGGCGAGGTTGAATGGTCTGGTCTGGAGGTTGGGGGGGGGGGGGGGCAAGACAGCAACTTTTATTTCAGACGACATTTTGGCAAGCTGTGCGCAAGCTGCAACAAGCTACGGAATATGAAGGGAGAATTACAACATGGATATTCGCTATTCCCAATACCTGCAGGCTCCGGTAGTAAGGATAGCAATTTCAACCTCACTCTTCAGCTGGCATAATAATGACTCAATGAACTCCTTACGACTATGGCACCATTGGACTGATAATGCTTGTCGCTACAGGAAAAGGACAATGTGTAGTTCTCACATTGATGGGCATACAGGTTTGGTGACTATGTAGCTTATTGGTTAGAAGACGGTGATGTATATGTTGTGAATTTCGAAGTTGTGCTGTTTCATTTTGATAAATGCCATTTTGGGGCCTTTTTACTTTCCATTATTGTTTAAGAGAGGTCGCTGTTGCCTCCAATTTCACTATTAAGTCTGTGGCTATATATAACTTTAATTGTTATGATTAACGTCGTAAATTGTTATGGCCTCATGCCAAAGTTGTAATTTGAACGTCCTCAACCAATAAAGGTTAGTTGGGTCTGCGCTCCCATTAATTCAACTTGCCTTTCTCTCTCTTTGTTGACATTAGAACTTTTATGGCATGCTTAAGCCTTTTTGGTCTTAGGCTTCGTTTTCTATCAACTATGGCAGATTAATTTGGTACGATGTTGGTTTTGCATCGGTGGTGAATTGCGATTTTCTCTACAAGGTTTATATGGCATTAGAGGCGTAAGCTAGCTAGTTACTAATCCGTAATTGTGTAGGTAGTTAAAGGGACGTTTGGTGGTAGTGCCAAATAGGGTACGACAGGTCAGAGAATTAAATCCAAGCCTGTCGGAAGCAGGGACTCGCATAGACATAAGGTAGAGTAAGTTGCAATTCCCCCTTTAGATACATTCGTAGGGTTTCCCTCCCTGGTCGAAGTTTAGGTTTATTTCTCCCCGTGCAAACACTGCACAGGTGCATAAACGTCGGTTTGTAACAGTAGATTGTGTGGGCCAATTTCTCCGGTTTGTTGGTGGGATCATCTTAATACAAAAATGTTCACAGTTGTCACTGAGTAAGGACTATCTCCAGAATGTTAGAATATTGGTTGACCAATAACTTCTCTGTGCTAACTATTTAGAATCTACAACTACTTGGAACAAAAAAGCATCACATCAGTTGCTGACAGTCATACAGATCTGAACTGGTCTCCTCTTTGGATATCCAAATAGTCATTAAACATCTTCCTGCATACTCCTCATTTTTGGACTTCGCAATAGTAAACCCAATAGCAGGTCATACTCAATGCGGTGCTGACATCGGCAGCGTGAAACCTGGCCTGGTCGGTGGGCTTGCCAATGATGTCTTACTCAAGGGATTTTTATGAGAAATAATTTCCTAAGCTTTAAAATGAGTGATTTGTTTGTGGTTTTCCTGATGGGTGTTTCAATTTTCAGCGTTGCTATTGTTTTCTAGTTTACAACGTCATTGATTATTTCGCAAGACAGATTGAAAATTTACAAGCTATTATTCGGCTCGTGTCTGTGACACTTACTACATATGCATACCACTGGAAATAAATCACAACAAGAGACTCTTACCAGGCAAGAAGTTGCAGTTACAAACTCAGTTAAAGGCACCTTTTTACCTTTTCAACTTCTAGATGCAGCACCGTGGAACCTTCAATCAATATTCAGAAAATAGGGGTAAATTAAAAATGGAATCACACTATTCACAGCAGCGCCGCGATTTTCATAATTAAAACGAGATCATGTGACCCGCAGCAACCTATTGGATGTTGGAGAATCTGGAACGTGGATGCTGTGTTTAGAATTTGGGTAGGGCTATCGAAATGGTGAACAGGCGCCTTTAAACGTATATTTATCTGAATTCATCGTTGACAAGGGGAAAACTGGGAAAAGGCTATCACAGTGAAAGAAAGTGCAAATCCTGATCTGTCATAAGCTAAAGACTACTGAATCCATTGGCAGATCTTGAAGGTAGCTGTGGCGGTGGCGAAGGTCAAGCTATGTAAGTGCGGGGGTGGGGGGGGATTGAGGCTTAATGGCACATCAACAGCGAGGTCGTTAGCAGTGACCTCAATCATAGCGCAATGCAGTGTTATGTAAGACTAGCGGAGTCGCTCGCTTCGCTCGCTCATTCCGCGTCGTCTCACTCCCCTTCCCTCCCCCCCCCCCCCGGTCTCGCCCCCCTCCTCATTAAGTTGCCGTTCGGTCGGTAGATGGCATCGTATGTTCGCGCTGCTGGACGTTGCGTTCTGGGCGCAGCTACTATCTCAGCGGGCCTTGGCTGCTATTCTTGTAATTTGCCGTTCGGTCGGTAGATGGCATCGTATGTTAGCGCTGCTGGACGTTGCGTTCTGGGCGCTGCAGATGCAGATGACTGCTTCGTATGTCCTGCTTGCTGCTGCTGCTGGCTGCTGCTGGCTGCCTTGCGGATTTAGTGTAATTATATATATAGATTCTCCAGCAGGATTTGGATCAGGGCCCCGGAAGATGACGCATTTCTTTTTCCCAATTTCATGCCATTTCTGGGAGCTAAAGAGAGATCTTTGCAGAGTATTTACGATTTTTTTTCACAAATTTTCTTCCTCCTTCATTGCCGATAAGATGTACAATCGAAGACAAACCTCACAATATTGTTATTTCAAAATCTATTGTTAAGTAAGTAAAACAGTCGCAACTTCAATTTCAATTTGAATAAAAGTACACTAAAAACTTGTCGCCTTTGCCTGCACTGGGTTTGCTTGAAAAAAGAACTCAACGATGTGACCTCAAAGGGTCAAGAAGGAGAAAAAATGCGAGAGAGGGAAATGCGAGTCCAGGGAAATTATTAACTGTGTGATGAGAGTGATTAGTGTCCACTGAGTGATTTCGACCAAGCGATTATGGTGTCTTAAACAGCGGCTTTCATTGTCGTTCGCACTCAGCAGCCACCATCACAAACCTTCAACGTTTACCAATGCAACGTTTAATACAGGAATTCAACGAAAAATAACGAAACTTACATGTTATGATTTTTTTTTTACATCTGACCAAAATATGTAGCCATTTTATCAGTAAGGAATTCAATGTGAATTGACCAAACGATATCTGTACCTTCTGTCCATTTAACACATTCAGTGCGATGTGTCATAAAGCAAGATAGAACTGCATAAATATGCTTAGCCAGAAATCTTGGATTATATATTATTTGTCTCATTACTTAAACTTACTATAATTTCATATCACTTATTTTTTCTACAGGCATTTACTCGAGGATATTTCAGAAAAAGATACATATGGTTATTTATATGTGATAAAATTATGCTGTGGCCAAATAAAATGTTCCACAATTATTTACGTGAAGATAGCGTGGTATATATCGCAGAGCCAGGAAATCACGAGTTTGTAAGTGAATTTAATGGCAGTTAAACAGTTACAAAATAACTTATTTTCTAGCATCAATGACTAACGTTGGTATCGTTTCAGTCTGACCCATTCAAGGTTTATCATGTGCAGTTCTATGCATACCCAACTTTACATGTTACAACTGAGATCGTCGCATCATACAATAGTAGAACAATTGTTCAGATGCGAAGCAGTTTTTATAGTCTAGACCTGAAGAATTACGCGATGAAGGTTGGGTTCCTTCCGGTATGTAAAATTGTTTTGTTTAAGAGGTTATAATGATTATACTCCGCTGTCCAATCATGGCTTCTTGAACTTATCTTAAAATGTTAGCGCAGTTTCAAACAATAGTTTTTTTTTTTAAAGTATCTTCAAGAAAATGTAGAGCCAGGACATCACAACCTTGATTGTCAGACCACCGAAATATAGAGGCTGAAATCTTAAACAAGATTACAAATCCACGGAAGCATGAGTGTTAAACATTAAACAAGATCACATCAAATTAAAGTAGTGACAATCTGTGCTTGTACTCTTCATAATAAAAAGCAGTTTTCTTATTGGCCCTGGAAAACATACATAACCTGTAAATTTTTGCATTATACTTCGTTCCACATTATGTTTTCAGAAAATTGACTGTCTGATGCCACGTTTTCTTCCATTACGAGTGCAAAAAATCCGTAATCATCCCATTCATAAACTCTAATAGTAACTTTGTTGAGTCTACAAGTGTGATATCCACATGTTTTTGCACTCTTAGTGCAAGGAAACGAGTCGTCATCCAGTCAGTTTTCTGAAAACATAATGTGGAACAAACTATAGATCCTCACAATGCTGCATTTCCTGGAAGGTTTATTAGTTGCTTGTAGCCACCAGTTCCGCAACGCGATTGTGCCTGTGCGGGAGCATTCTACACAGTATGTAAAGCATATCGGCGTGAAAGGCAGTCATAATTTTTCCTCCACCCAGCTGCCATGCCACATCGTTTCTACCACCATCTTGAAAATCATCTAGTCACAAAAGAAGCCACGAAAGAGCCCAGCAGCAATGCCCAAGACTCACAAAAGACTTTTCCTTTGCCTCTTGACTCGTCTGCCACTCACGGTGTTACTGTCGACGTTGACTCACAGACTGAAGCGCTACCAGCTCTTTCGTCCGACAAGTCTGCACCTGCCGTTACTAACACTGCCGGCACCACCAACATTTCTCCCTTACAGCCAGGTCAAGGTTCATCAACCAACCCACCAGATCTCTCTGCCCTGGAACACGATCTTCGAGCTGCAAAAGAAGCATATTTGAAAATCAAACGAAAGATTAAACGTGATGCTAGATTAGTTTCCCACGAAAGACACTCTCCACAATCACTGATGGATCTGTACTCTTTCATCTCGCCAAGGCATACACTCTGTCTCTCGAAGTGATATTAACAGAATGGTTGAATGAGCTCTCCAGGACTTTGGCCGAAAACAACCTACTTCCTACCCACCTCCATTCACCTCCGCTTCTGGTAAAGAAGCCTACACAAAGGATTGGGTAGCTTCTGCTTCATCGGAGAACAGCTACAAACGCTCTCTTTCTCCTCCAAACAACAGTCAGGAAAGAAGCATCACGCCTCTCCTGAGCTGCTATTGGATCATCTTTCGTATCACCTGCTTTGACAATGTTAACAACCTCGACTCTGCATCTATTTTGAAATAGCAAACGAACCTGGATGTTTCTTTCATCCATCCCAATGAAAGACAACAAGCTGTCTTATCCATTTCACTGACAATTAAGAAATTAACAACCAGTCAAATATTCCTCTCTCCGAATTAATTAAGACTGTTGAAAACACTGTCCAGGATTGTTTCCTATATAAACCTTCTGAATCATCTGATGTCCCCATTATCAATAGAGAATTTTCAACAGAATTTGGTTTTGGTTTACGACATCACAATCTCAAGCCTAAATTAGTACTCGAACAATCAATAACTCTTCTCTCCACCCTACTATGGAATGGAAGCTCGATTCTGGACAAAGGCGATCCCCTTGAATTGGACAAGAAACCCCCTCCACCTGGACCAGGTGGCGAAAACTGTTTTTTTTAAGCCATTCGGCAACTGATCCACCAACATCAGAAATTTCGACACTATCCTCAGTCTGAATTTCTAACAACAGAAGTATAGATGGACTTTGGTACAGCTCTTTTCATCCCCAAAAAGCGAAAATTCCTTGTCATGTCTTATATTACAACGACAAATGTCTACTCTGAGGCCTACATGCAGAATCTAAATCCGACGTCTCGAACATGGCAGTCAGCGCCTTATGTTGAAAACTTTCCACAGGTCCTACCCCTAATGAAGTAAAACAACTCTCAACCCTAATCTCCACCTCTTCCAGAAAGCCTGTTTTGCAACTTATCACTCCGAAAATTGGTTCACCAGCGCACTTTTCTACACCAACCTCCTGATGCGTAACATTGCATTACAATCAAAACAACAAGGTAAATGGACAAAACCAAGGCAACAACCCTCCAACAATGACAACACCAGTCGCCGGCCAGACGATAATCAGTCCTTTCATTCGAAACCCTTCAACAAACCTAAGAGTCGAAACAACAGAAGCACAATACCTGACAGACGAAACCGTTACACCTCCCCAGGCGACAGAAACAAATCCCGAAACAACCAATGACGCAATGCGACAATTCCGGATTCCAGTGGGAGGACGACTATATCATTTCCTCCCAGCTTGGGAAAAACTGACACGCAATCATCAAATCCTATCAATCATAAAGAACGGATTTCGACCAGTTCTCATCAGCAAACCACCACTCGACTACTCCTCTCCTTCGCAATTTACTCCACACAGGAAATTAGCCAACAGCAAAAATTATACACTAGAAATAACGTAGTTCAGTAAGCCACCTTTATGCACTTACGTTTCGTCGGAGTGGCATGACCCGGATTCGAGGAAGCCATGACCCGGATGCCAGCGGAGGAAGTGGCCATAGCGATGAAGGCGCTATGCAAGTGATCTGGTTGCAAACTGGGTAGCCGGTTCGAATCCGGGTCATGGCGCTCCGACAAAATGTAAGTGCATAAACGTGGCTTACTGAACTATGTTATTTCTAGCGTATTATTTTCGCTGTTAGCTAATTTCCAATTTTCCTTAATATTATTTCCAGCGATTTATGTCTATTTATTTACTCCACTCAACAATAAAAAATTATCATTGGAAATTGAAGACCTACAAAAAAAAATGCAATAAGGCAACTGCATCGCCCTTATGGCACTGCATTTTACAGCTCCTTCTTCGACCGATGAAATCAAGTGGGAGAGACTGATTTTCAACCTCAAATCCCTCAATTAATACATGGAAAACGATCACTTTAAAGTGGAAATTCTAGACTCCATTTGACAATCATTGAAGAAAAACGACTGGACGATCACAATAGATCTGGAAAATGCATACCTACACATCCCACTTCATGCGTCAATCCAACAATACTGCCGCTTCATGTACAACAAGGTTTTCGAGTTCCAATGTCCCCCAATTAGCTTAACCGCAGCACCCAGAATGTCACAACTACACCAAACCCAACAGAAGCAAGTGCTTACTTCGACAACTGCCTATTGAACAAGAAAAACCCCAAAGCTCTATGCAACAACAGGGACTTCACTATCAACCTCTTCAACCAGCTGAGCTTCGCAATAAACCTAAAAAAATCCAGACTCACACCACCCCAAAACTTCACATTTCTAAGACTCTTATTCAACCTAAAATCTGCAACAACGATGCCACCTCCAGAATGCATCGACGACATCCTGCATCAAGCTCTCTTCTTCCGTGTAACACCTATTCATATTCTACAAGAATTAAACTCCTTAATAAACAAGATGGACTCCATGGCGAATCTTGTTTCATACGGAAGATGGATGACCAGGCCCATGCATCACAATCGAATCGACATGTGGGGAAATCACCCAGATCTACCAAACCTGAAACTCCCAACAGATCACCTCTTCCCAATGGAGACTCTTCTATGGTGGTCAGACATTCTGACTCTCTCACAGTCAGTACCCCTTCATGAACCACTACCAGACCTCCATCTACTAACTGACGCCTCTCAGGAAGATAGGGGAGAACAGCCCACCACGAAATATCAGGCCTTTGGAATCACTAAGACAAATACCACATCAACATACTGGAAGAGCATATATACGGAAGGAAGGAGGAACAAGGTCTTGCAAGCTCCACGAAGTAACTTCATCAATCTTTCGCCTCTGCATAGAACTCAACCATTCTGTCGCTTCACATTCTAGGAAATCAGAATGTAACTGCAGACTGTCTCTCTCGATGGAAACCCCCGACAGGAGAGTGGACCCTAAAGAACCCCATTTATGAATATCTCTTCAACATCTGGGGTACCCCTATGATAGACCTACTTGCCACTCCAATGATAGACCTATTCACAATGATAGACCCAAACAACGAACCCTACGACTTCCTGGGTGGCTGCTATCATCAAAATCATCAAAAAGGCAGGAATTCTTGAAGAACAATCCTCCCGCATTGCCACTAAAGTGAACAGAGACTCAACCAACATAATCTACGACAGTCACTGGTTTCATTGGTGATACAGATTGAAAATCAATCCAATCGAACCCCCTCTTCCAGAACATATAAAGTTCTTTAATAAACTTTTCAAAGAAGGACTAAAATGTCAACTATCCTAATGTACCGATCAGCATTAAACTCTGTTTTCAAAACATCAGGCAGCACCAAACTACTGGAAGACTATCGAATTTCCACTTCGATCAAATCTTTCGAAATAGAATGTCTAGTAACTAGACGCATCTTCCGTCATTGGGGTCTCACAATCAAGCTACAATCCTTATTGGAGCCACCACACAAACCAATGCAGAACTGTCCAATGAACATCTTCACCCGCAAAACAGTGTTCCTCCAGCAGCAAGTTTATGTTTCAGTGAAATTCAAGCCTTATCAGCAGACCCAGCTTTCTGCGTCTTTGTTCCCGACAACTTCTCAGTCACCTTGACACCAAGAGCCGACTTCAGAGCAAAAACTCAAAGACCATGTGAACCATCGAAACCAATCATAATTCAAGCCTTATCCATTATCACAGGCAATGAACCAGAACACCTATTACGCCTAGTTTCCTATCTAGTCTTTTGCTCCTATCCTTTTTCCAGATAAAGATCAAAACCTAAAAGACAGGGGAAGTTTGTTGATGCTATCCAGTTAATGCTGCAGAACAGCAACATAACACATCATGACTTTTTTCTCAGTCGACCTTAGAGGAATTTTTATTCACTTGAACGTGGGCATATGAAGACTTCCAAACCAGAGGGTGCTAGAAGATTCGAGATGTGTCTGTTGAATCTAGGTGAAGCTGTTACCAAGGGTTACCAGGAGGTATAAAACGAGATGCCCTCGAACTGAAGAATCACTTCTTTCTATGAATTGACTGTGGTCATGTCTCTCCACATTTAGTTCTGTATTTTTCCATTGCTTTTTTTACTCGTCTTTTTTGCATGTTTTTGTATGTTTTGCGTGTTTCCCTCGCACTGGTAGGAAAACACCAATGACTACAGAAATGGTGGAGTCCTCAGTGGTTCAAGGTTGCTCACTGCCCAAATAGCTCTTTTGTCGTTTAACTGTTGTGTCGCATAGCTGTTGTGTCATTTAGCAAATACGTCCGGAATAATTTCATAGCCATTATGACGTGTGCTGTTATGACACTCAGCAGTTACAACACTTAGCGGTTGTGACATTTGCTGTTAGATGCGTTCCTCTTTATCGCTTATGTCGTTTGCTGTTGGCTGGTCTGCCTTTATGTTTTTAGTTGTTGTTTCGTTTGATCCTCTGTCGTTCAGCTGATATGTTTTAGCTCATATATGTTGTTTTGCTATTTTGACGTTTGGGCTAATGCTTAGCAGCGTCTTACTGGCCAAATTTGACACCTAGACCCTTACAGTCAACGCTTGTCCGTGTTCCTTGCAGGTTTTGACTCTTAGACCCTTACTTTTAACTTTTAACGATACGTTTTTGTTTATTAATTACATTTACCTCCTTTGAATTGTCTCCTTGCACACTATCTATTACTTGCATTTAAATGTAGGATAATTTTGGAATCAATTTTTGACTCCCAAACATAGGAGTGTTTCAACCAAAGTGGGTACTATTAACAGTTTGCTTCATGAGGGATCAAAAAACAGCATAAAAAATGTAGAAAAAAATAATATTTCATCAATGAAACTCACAAATTCTTCTCAACATGACACACAAGTTTAAAATATTCTTTTATCTCCCGTCAGTATCCACCCTATTCATATTGGAGTAGCGTACAAAGAAATCAAACCAGTATCGTTGTAGGATTTTTTCCTGAATTGATAAAGCTTATCTCGGCCTCACTTGGATTCAAGTAAGTATCATTGAACTTTAATATTGATTAAAAGCCATAATACACCACGGGTGGGTTGAAAACTAATAAGGAGATCATCTTTTCCACTCTTGCAGCGACATTGTAATGAATTGTACCTAGTGGACATGTGTGAGCAGCGGTAAAGGCACTACGTAATTAACTTTGTGAGGGACTGGGGAGCTTGTTTAAATCTTAGTCATACAACTTAGTCAGCAAGCAGAAGCTTATAAATGCATGTACATGAGAGTACGCTTCTTTCATGTTCCATCACTTGTTACAAGGTTGTCTTGGAGAGAGATAACAGATCTTTCTTTTTAGCTCTAGACCATTTAATTCAACATTGTCAAAATTGTATTTTACCAAAGCAGTGCTTAGAGGTGTTAACTTTCTGTGCGAGAACTATCATGGAGCTAGGAAGCAAGGCATAACATTTTTTTACTGCAGTCAGCCTTGGCTTGAGAACCTCGCTAAAGATCATTTAAATTCTACTGCTTGCAAATTAACATGTGCTTGGAGTTGGATGAATCGCAGTACAAGTGATACTTTTTGCTAATATTTGTTATGGTAAAAACATTCTGAGAGTAATCATTAACGTGTATATTGGAGACTCCACCTTTATGCCACCTGCACATGAAGATAATTTAGTGTACAATACGCTATCTCTCGTGTTGGTTTTCAACCTGGCTTATTTTCACTTGTCGTTGTGTCATTTACTACAATTAGTGTACTCACTGTTATATTATTCGGCACCCATTGCCTTCTGAGCAGCATTACACTGAATTGCACTACAAATTATTTAATCTAGCTTGAATTGGCAGAGAACAGAATATCTTTATGTGGGATTTTCAGGCAATGCTAATGTAGTGATATCAACCCTATAAATGGAATGCATAGGGAAAAAAATTATTAGGTCTTGTCGTAGCACCCAGGGAATGAATTATTTATTTAGTTATCAACTCGTTTTCAACATACACATTAGACCCCGAACACCAAGCATGGTGTCTGGACCCCAACTACTATATTCCCAGCCAAAACCATGGTTTCAGAAAGTGAAAAGACGGCACCCTTTTTTTCATACCCATTCCATACTGGACTCCGATATCGAGGCCAGGGTCCTGACTTAGTTAGTGCTTTTCAAATAGTTGAGGGTAAGTTCGTGCAATTTTTCTGGCAAAATTGAGGAATATTTTAAAGGTAATTTACAAGATTTGCAGTGGCCAGGTTGTGTGCGACCGTTTGGCTCCACGACCGGATGTCCTAATTGTAAAACTGTTCCGAGCTTTGTTTAATTGTGTGGTATATCTAACTTGTCGCTTTATTAAGGAACATTAAATTATTATTTTTCACAAATGACAACTCGTGTTGTGTTACACCTTTTTAGGTATGAATATAAACACGAATCATCAAACCGGTTTGGTCTTGTAGATGAAAATGGCACATGGGACGGATTAATAGGGCTTCTTCAAAGAAAGGTACTGTAACAATATATCAGCGGCACTGTGAACAAGGAAAAAGAAGGTAAAACTTTTAGTAGAGAAATGTTTAATGTTGTTGGCTTTTCAATAATTTCGTTTGCCTTTAACCATCTGAAGCAGACTTACACTGGTATAACCAGCTTAATTTTAAGCGTACAGCATTTGAGTGCATCCACAATGTATTGTTAGCGGAGCAGAGACTTATCATTCGAACCAGAAAATCTCCGATTATCCAGAACAGGACAGAATGGATCCCCGAGTTGCTGACGAAGCTGTGTGAGTGTGTAGTGTCTGACACGTCCTAAGCAGTAGTAGTCACTGCGTTTTGATGCATTGACCCAGTGATCCATGACCAAATGGCACACAGGCCTAGAATGGCACCATGACCCAAGACCTGGAATGACCCAGAGCGACTCATTGGCCAAGAGCTATACCTACTGACTCAGACTGAGTCACAGACTCGAATTGACTAGCGATTCATAAAAATCCACTGACCCAGAAGACACATATGTGTTAACAGGCCCATATTAACTTTTTCAGAGAAGTGTAGGTCCCTCACCAGAAATTGGATCTTATTGACCTCCAATCCTCCAATAAGAACTACCCCACTAAATGCATTTCAAGTTTCTCGTCTAAATACGGCAATTCTTCTATCACCAGGAGTATGTTATCTGAGCTCACAGCATTCTCTCCAATAGAGTACAATAAAATTAAAGCTTCTCAACCTATTTAAGTGGCATGAAGAAAAATATACAGAGAAAAAGTTTTAATAAAAATGTTCTAGTTTTTTTTTCACCAAAGCGTGTTAAAAAGATCATAAATTATTACCAATGTAGATAAAACTTTTTTCATTTCTTAATCGGCGCACTGAATTGAAGATCACTTTAATTGGGTTGCCTGATCTATTACGGGTCAAGCTGTTGATGCGCCATTAAGCCTCAATCCTCCCCCCCCCCCCCATTACGGGTTAGTGGGTCTCTGGTTTAATAAAGGGGTCTAGCATATGTATATTGTGTCTCAGAAGTTCTATACCAGTTGAAGTACATCCTCAAGACTTAGATATGGTTGGCTGATAATATCATGCTTTTGTAAGAAGTCACCTGTGGCGAATTCGATAATACTAGCCAAAATAACCTGCGGAAGATAAGGCATAAAGTAAATTAGAAAGTTGTGGGAAATCGCGATACTAGTGCAATACAGGACGCAGAACAAAAATCGCAGGCGAAACAAGGAAGCTATTAGCAAACGAATTTAAGTCGTGCAGAGAAGCTATCCATGGGGCAGCAGGAATTTAAGCGATACCTGAACCATCAACCGCAACAATAATGACAGCATTTTTACCTGGTCATGGTAATAATGTAAAATTAAAAGCCAGTGGCGGATTTAAGGCAAAATGGCCGGATGGGGAAGCCCTGAAAGCCTTTTTTGTACTCCTTTTTTACCCAGTTCCTCTAAACCACCATGTGTAAGTATACCATGCACTCCGTGCCCTGCATATACAAAAGTAAATGCAAGAGTTGCTGTGCGCTTATGCTTGACTGTGCATTTTCGAGAATTTAGGCAATAGTTCACTGTTACCAACATTCGGTTATGGATGATTAATGCAAGCTGCAACAATTGCTTCATTTTTGTAAACTTTGTGTATTTACTTTTGTTATACATAACGCACGGAGTGATGTGACCGGTTCACATTTTCCCGGTTTCAGAATCGAGCATCAATAGTTCACCTGGTAAAATATAAAGAATCACCCAAGTTGAAAACTGATCGACTTCGGCTGGTTTTCCGCATTGTTACGAAACGCCGTGGGTTAACTGATTGATACTTTATATTATCCATTTTGTCGAATTTGAGACTTGTAATTTTGAAGTTAGGGTGTTACGTTAGTGTGAGGGGGAGGGAGTCATGGATTATATAGATATATCTGTTTCTATCCCTGTCTTCCCATGCTGTGTGTACTAAGTTAATGTGTTTTGAAATTAGCATAAATGGCTCTCCGGTTGCATACGGGCATTCTCTTGGGAAATGACACGAAGCATATGGTAGCTCGTGTCCAGACTATCAAGCGATGAAGCTCGGCATTGTCGTACCTGCTGTGTGTTGGAATGGCTCTCGGTAACAAGATGTTGTCAGTCAGTACTTAGTTATGAAGCAAGTCTGTAAAATAATAAAAATAACAAAAATAAAAACTGCAGATCATACTTTCGTTTTTGAACTTTTGATGGTAGCACAAACGAAGTTATTTGGTTGCCAATAAAGTCGAAGTTTCAATGTCGACAGGTTGAGACATTGTCGTAATTGTACAGTGTAACAAGACCTTCGTGAGCAACCAAGCATTATTTACTAGACAGCAGTAGTTTTCTGTATGCTTCAGCGTCATGTTTGTTTACAGCGTGTCCCACCTGTAATAGGATGCTGCTGCTTAACCAAGGCTGAGTGCTGACGATTATATAAGTAGAATTTTCCTATCTTTGGAGGTCTACACATAGTTTCTTAATCAGCAGTATTATTTTTGTTTAAAAAAAAAAGAACTGGATTCAGCCTGCACTAATCCAACTTTTATAAGTGTCTTAAAATTATTTTGGATTACCAACAGCATCCATAGTATGACAATCGTAACCATGTTGAAAGTTGACAAGTGACTTGATATTATGAAACCAACATTACCACACAGAAATCAGCAGAAACAGTGGTAGTTGAACAGCGTAGTGTTAGCCTCACGAAAACAATTGCGTTTTTACATTGTTGCCTGTGTTTCGCACAACTAAGCGGTCTTAATAGCTGTATCTCTTTGCAACGTGTTTGGCCTTACTTAAGTATACGTACAAATGTTACCTACCTTACGAATGAAACAAGCAAAGTTGTTTACATACAAACCCCCTTTTTGGCTTTGGTAATTTGATCAATAAATTCAAATACCAATCAATTCAAATAATGAAAAATGTAATTTTTTTTAAAAGTTAAACGTTGCATCTTTGAATAAATTATACACAATTGACAGATTATTTATTACTTATTATACCACGGCTGTGACGTCATGCTAACTCAACGCCATACTAATTTCAATAGGTTAAATCCCATTAACCGTGACCGGAAGTGTGCGTCATTGCAAAAAGTGTGGATTATCAAGGTACCCCATACTTTTGCCGATAACCCACACTTTTGACATTTCTGTGTCACGCGACCAGGAACGCATACACCAACAACCAAATACAGCGTCCAAAAAAGTAACACAATGAAAACGTACAAAAGGAATTACTTAACTTGCCAGAATGTCCCGAATGAAATCCTATCCCTGCTAACTCACATGTCTGGCCCACAGCTAAGTTTATTCACTCCGTCTAATTCTCCCCCCTCCACAAACTAAAATGGAATGACCTTCATTTATGCCGATACACCAATTATCTTATGTTTTGAAACAATTCTCAGACTACAGACGCACAAAAATAATTACTTACCTAGCTGCAATGTTTGTTTTATCCCTTGCCTCACATATTGACGTTTATTCACTCCGAACAGCTTCGAAAACACGAGCAAGCTTACCAGTCAAACCTTGCTAAATGTTGCGTCTGTTTAACTTCCCACCCTCAAACTTAAACTGCCGAAGGACTCGTCCGTCCAACACCCCCCCCCCTCCACAAACTAAAATGGGATGACCTTTATTCACATCGACATACTGATTGATTACCGTTTTTATTGAAGCAGTTTTTACAAAATACAAACACGTTTTAATTAAATATGTGTTAGATTGATGTCCCAACCGTGGTATAAATCAGCTATTGGTGAAAACTCACGGTTATCGATTTTTAACCCACGGCTGTGATGATTGTTCTGGCTCGAGTACAAAAATCTGTCTCGTGCTTCGCACTCGACATATTTGCATATTCTCGCCAGGCTAATCATTGCAACCATGGTTTAAAAATCGAAAACTGTGAGTTTCTCACCAATAACTATTACTTAATACATAGTTTTGACTTTAGACTGCTAAAGGTTAGTTAAGCAGTTCTCACGAGAGCACACATGGATTTTTGCATGGCACATTTTTTAAGCCGCAGTCTAAAAAAAATTCCAATCATGCATCACCACTTTCACCAAACACTTCATGGATCCTATGACCATACGCCCCATTCACATGATAGCCGAAACGAATCTAAGAGCCGTTCAGAAGTCCGTTACGCTCCATTCACATGATAGCCTAAACGAATCTAAGAGCCATTCAGACGTACGTTACATTCCATTCACATGATAGCCTAAACGAATCTAAGAGCCGTTCAGAAGTA
>JAHWFP010195436.1:0-27910 GCA_023313725.1 Lithobius niger | reverse complement strand
ACCAGGTGTGGCCGAAAGGTGGCACCGCCAAAGAAACTAGACTTATAGGACCCATGGTGTGATGAATGTTGTGAGTAATTGTGACTCCTCACTCAAAGCTGCTTGCCAGAATAAATGATTAGCATCCAGTTTAGTAAATACTGTGGCCCCTGCGAGTTTTCCCAAACATTCGTCCACTGTAGGAAGTATAGTACGGTCACTCACCAAATCTTCATTTAAATCCACAAAGTCAGCGCAAATTCTAATTTGTCCATCAGGTTTAGGTGCTAGAACCATTCCTGCACATCTTTCAGTTGGTTCAAACACTCTTCTGATAACACCCATCTTCTCCATCCGGTCAAGCTCTTCTTTAACTTTGTCTCTTAGGGCAAATGGGATTCTTCTTGGTGCTTTTAGTGGTCTTGGGTTTGTGTCCGTTTTCAACTTAATTGTGTACGGAGGGCCTTTTATTAAACCCAACCCTTGAAACATGTGTTTGTATTTATCCATATAATCTGTTTCGATCACCTTATTAATGCGTTGCATTAGTCCTAATTCTAACGCAGCATCTCTGCCTAATAATGGACAATCGTCAGTGTCAATAACGCATATTTCTTCTAATGTCGAATTATTCTTGTAGTGTAACGTTGTAATAAACTGACCTACCAGTCCTAATTTGCTACCTCCATGTGCTGTCAGCTGTTTTGAAGGAGTTTCCAGTATTGGCATTGTCTCTGGATTGTATAATTTCTTGGGCAAAACTGTAATATCTGCTCCAGAATCTGCAAAAAACCGAGTCACTTGGTCGCACATGGCAATATTCACTTCGAAGTGTTTACGTGACGATTTCCGGTCGATCACTCTTGCCTCAATTGATCCTAAAAATAGCGTGTTTGCATCGTTTTCTTCCATGTTTATTTGTTTCACGTTATTTGTGTTTTTCTGGCGACATACAGCACCAAAATGTCCTTTCTTTTTGCATATGGAGCAGATTTTCTCCTTTGCTGGGCAATCTTTTCTTGTATGAACGGACGTGTAGCCACACCAACCGCATCGTCGATTGTCTTTTATTTCCCTTGATGCACTTGGTTTTGTTTGGTTTGGTTGCCGGTAGGTGGCGTTACTTGCTTGGTTCAGGTTTTCATGATAGCCCGAATTTCCGTTTCGTTTTGGATAATTCTTGAATTTCGCCCTCACTCTGTGCACTTCGTCTGTGTCACTTGAAGATTTGAAATTATTTGTTAATAAAGCTTGCTGATGCTCCACAGTTTCGGAGAGAAGCGCGGTTTCAACGGCTGTTGCTAACGTTAGTTTGGCATCGAGTTGTAGTTTTTTGGAGAGCTTTTTGTCCAAAATTCCCACAACAAAACGATCACGCGTGTGCTCATCTCTGTGAGCCGTGGTATCGTAACCACACCTTGCTGCTTGGGTTTTTAATGCGAGCGCGTAATCGTTGGTAGATTGTCCGGGCTGTTGCATCAGGACATTTAACTTGGCTCTCTCAAAAATCGTATTTACTTTCGGTTCAAAATGATTCTTGAATTTATTCAGGACCATTTGGTAGTTCTTTTTATCGGCATCACTTAGTTGGAAAGCGCGAAAAATATCGCCTGCTTTCTCTCCCATACAGTAAACTAATGAGGATACTTGTATTTCTCCACCCTTTTCTGCCAAACCGCTTACCAGTCTATAATGTTGGAATCGATCGATCCACCTTTCCCATTTGGCGGGATCCTCGAAGTCAAATTGCTCCGGTGCAGGAATTCCGTTGTTGGCAGCCATTACGTGTAAACCACCATCTTTAAACTAAGATGGCGGCCATGGTGGGTGTTAGTGACACTTTGGTGTCCTTCCCTGTCCTGTGCACTTTAGATGCGAAATATGTTATTATTATTATTATTATTATTAAATCAAAAGCATAATATGGAGCAAAAACGTTCAGCACACAATTTTGGGCAGGAAAGGTGATATACATCTTTTACGTGCAAGCAACCCTTGAACCCCAAAGTCGCATTTAAAGTATATCACCCTAATTGGCGTGAACGCTCCTTTTTTCAATTGGTTGTTACAGCGATTTTCGTGTTCAAAGAGCTCCTGCAAGCCATCTAATAGCCCGAATTATAGATGTTTAGGATTTTCTGAAAGGTGGAGATCTCTTCTTTCCATCAATCGTAACCAAATTTGTTAAACTTAGATAGCGACAATATTTCGTCCATTTAAAGATGAAGAGGTAATGGCGTAGCAGCATGGTGATTTTCGAATTCAAAGTGCTCTTGCGAGCCCTCTATTAGCCCGAAATGGTCATGCTAAGGATTTTCTGAAAGGTGGGGATCTGTTCTTTCCAGTAATTCTAACCGAAATCGTTTAACTGTGGTAGGGACTGTCTTATGCTTATTTAAAGGTGAGGAGGTAATGGCGAAGCGGCGAAAGTGTACAGTGATTTTTGAATTCAAAGTGCTCTTGCTAACCTTCTAATAGACCGAAATGACCATGCTTAGGATTTTCTGAAAGATCTATTCTTTCGATCAATCCTAACTGATATTCTGTAACTTAGATAAAAATAAAAATACGAGCATTAAAATAGCACTTTGAAATTGAAACTAGCCGATACTCCAATTACAGCTACTCCTTTAAATGGCCGTCGGACGATACCTACCTAAGTTAAACAATTTTGGTTACAATTGATGTAAAGGAATAGATTTCGACCCTTCACAAAATCGTAAGCATGTCCAATTCGGGTTATTAGAGGGCTTCCAAGAGCACTTTGAACACGAAAAGCATTGTAACAACCCATTGAAAAAAGGAGCGTTCGCGCTAATTAAGGGTGATATACTTTAAATACGATTTTGGGTTCCAAGGGTCGCTTTTACGTAAAATATGTATATCACCTTCCATGTAAAGAATTGTGTGCCGAAAGTTTTTGCTCATCTTATGCCGTTGATTTGTTGACGTTTAAAGAGCTACAGCCAAAAACAGTTTTTTGGAGGAGAAGGGGAACTCACCCCCTATCCCTCAGATTTGAACTTTCTATCATAGCTATTATTTTCCAGTTACCCTTCACGTGCCTCATTCCCCCCCCCCTTCATGTGCATCCAATTACCTCTATCTGCCTTACTGATACTTGATACGAGATGTGAACCGGTTAGCAACTCTGGAAACAAAAGATGAAGACCTTTTTGGGTTTGTACGTGTAGTAGCAAAGATGGTCGGTTCTAAATTGTATCACTGGTTGTCTACTGGACTGATTTTAAAGTTTTGTATGTCATTTGAAGGGATTAAACAACATTCACGTTTTGCAACCGATCCTACGTCTGATTGTGTAGCGTGTTGGGAGTTATATAAAGGAAACGGAGTTATGTAACCGTTTGTGCGCATTTTGGGAGCATATATTGAGAAATTCATCACGATTCGCGTAATGGGACCAGTAACAGGAAAGATTGTAAGTTTTTTCCCGTTAATTTGACATTATCGTACACTTTGATCCGGTCCATAGAAACGGAAATACATCGAAATCAAGTATTTTGGGGTAGCGGCCATTTTGAATGTCCGCCATCTTTAAATGGGGCACAATTTTGGTGGTCTCCTTATCTTAAGTTGATATGCACGTTTGTAACTAACGATTGACCAAGCGGCTTGCTTTTATCATCATCTGAACGAAATTGCCTATTTTGGCTTACAATTTACTCCACTATAAAGGCAGCAGAGGAAATGACATAAAAATAGCTCAAGGGCCCGTATTCCAGTTGCCGCTGCATTCATGTCTGGCTAGGCTTGACTTTCATGGCTCTGTCTCTGCTACTGCCAATGTTCAACAAATCAGACAACGAATTGGACTTGAGTGCACTTATCTCACAGCAACATGGTGTGGAATCTGGCCGAAATTACGAGCTGATCATTATGAACACGAATTTCTTTGGTTATACTACATCAAGGAAAAGGTTATGAAGGCACAGGAATACGTGGAATGATATCGCTAACTAATTGCCTGGTAAAGTCACAACTACATGTGTAATATAAAACTACCATGTCTCGAGGCGATGTTTTTGAATACTGTTTTGCTGTGATGCAGGCGTGTGCGGGAGTGCACTTTCAGGTTTGAGCTTGAATGAGAAACTGTATTTACACAAGTGCAAACACACACACAAAAAATCGTTACATGGACATGCGAAGGCTTGAGCGATTGCATCTACGAATTATATTTTCTTTTCTGGTCATTATGCGGGAAGGGGTTTGCGTCGCTCTGTTTGTTTTCTACTGGGTTGGCTATTTCCAAGCGGTAGGCCGTTGTGGTTAGAACACAGACCATTGTCGTTTACCAGACACCGTTGCCGTTCGCCATTGTAGTACTGTTCGCCGGGTCCTGTCAAAATGGACTTTTATTCGTGTTTCGACTTTGGTTTACTTGAACATTACTTTAAACATCAAACGATTGCTTTTTTACCTGCACGGTGTTAAAAGGTAATTGTTGTTGATTTCGTTTACGTTTTCTAATAGGTTTACGTTTGTCTTGGACTTTGTCGAGAAGTACACCAAACTCGCCATATTTAGCATTGGGAAAAACAACAATTCTTTACTCGTGCTGTTGTTGCCGTGCACATGCCAACATTTTCGAGGTCATTGTTGCAAACCAAATGCGTTGTGCATTGTTGTATTACTGAAAAAGCTAAATCGCTGGTATCTCCCGGGAGTGTGGTATTGCGTAGCCGGTGGGCTGTTGTTAGAGTAAGTAGCTTTAAGGTAGTTATAGAGAGGGCGCATAGCAGACAGGCTTAGCTCTCTTAAGTGTGAATAAAGAATAAAGCTAAATTGTCCCTCTCATCATCGTGGGGCAGGTAACCCAGTTTTGGTTTTTGCTCCCTAAAAAACAAACAAACTGTGTTAAATGTTGGTCGCCACTTCTTTCAAGAACTAGTCAACCTTACTTGTTGCCACCTGAAACTGTAATGCTGTAGGAGGTGCTTCTCACTACAAGAAATAACGCTCCTAACAAATTTGGGAACGAATTCGACGCCAAGCCACATTTCAAGGTGCATTGAGCACAGTCCTCCCCAACCTCTAACAAGGGAGAAATTGTACTGTCATATCCAATGCGGGACTGTCATATCCAATGTAGCGGGAGATTCCTAGGCACACCTAACCTAATATTAACGTCACCATGGGAACCAATCAGGTTGTTCAATACCGACAAAAATTAAGTTACGTTTTTGGGGAACTTTAGGTTAGAGATCATCGAATTCCCTTATTGGTTACCATTATCCATTCAGAGGCTAGATTAAAGGTCGTGGATCAAAAAGTTGAGCTATTGAACCAATTCAAAATGAGAGATGCGATAATTAATGGCAATCAATATTGCGGGGTGTTATTAACTTTGAAGATGACGCAGTTCAACAGCTCGTCTACAGTTCACATTTTTAAGCATGGTTCGTCACAGGGTTAAGGTAAATAAAGGCATGTCCTATTCTATCTGCAGTCCTAACTTGTCAAAGGAGAAAATTATAACATTTTACGTAACTGATTTGTTAATTTCCTCTCCTTCAAGTTGTCCTTCAAGATGGGCTTGAAATCATTTGGATGCTATACGTATTCCCGCGTTCAAAGGCCAAAACAGGGCATTCCATGGAAAAAGATAACAAATTTTCATTCCCGTTCCAACGACACGGGAAGAAGAAAAGACAAAAAAAAAATCCAAAAATAACGTTGCCAAGTGACACTGCCAACACGAGGGAAACTCACGTCTCAACAATACTGGCACCGCCAGGCCTAATGACCAAGTTGGCGCTAATGACCAAGTTGTCGACGCGCCATTAAGCCTCAATTCCCCCCACTGGCACCGCTTCAGACAGCACCGCACCAATATGCTCATTAACCACAAGGTTAGAAAAGAATCAAGGCCCACTGCTAAATGAAACAGACAAAAAAAATAGACATAAATCACTGGAAATAATATTAAGGAAAATAGAAAATAAGCCAACAGCGAAAATCATACACAGAAATTCATCTTAAAATGAAACAGACTGCACAAATTTTTTATTGTGCTGAGGTAAACCTCACACAGTTCCCCTCGTTTGTGCAGTGCCTCACACTTTGCTCTGAAATACCCGACCACACCGTACTCAGATAAACACTGTTAACTAAGGTTTTGCAGAGTGGGTCTCCGATCAAGCGAGCTCACAAAAAACAACAGAAAGGCCCAATTAACATCATCTTACACGACAGTATCAATCAAGTCTACAGTAGAGGTCACATTCAATAAGGCAATATTACTTGAATATTAGCGATGCAATGAAAACAGACTATTACCTAGTGTTAGTGGGTGTAATGATATCAATAGCTTGTTAGTGTTTAAATGATAAACAATGGTCAAAACCATCAGCGTGGTACAGGTTATTTTTCCAAACACGTTTCCTCAACCTAACTTTTAGCATACAAAATAACATGTTCAAAGATATTGATAGTACACTTGTACAAATACAACATCAGGTATGGATATCACATACAACTTGTCACACATACAAGAATCTTCAGTGAGGGAAAAAAAACTACTCTGTGGCATCCACCAAGCAGAAAGCTGATTTAATCGCTCATCTAATCGTCCGACTGGCTCTGTAAGGATGTCAGCACGTAACTCCTCTCTGGGAAGGTAAACCCAGTTTGACGAATCCAGCCAGCACGTGCTCCCTTACGTACCACAACTTTTGCATATAGTGCTTGTGTAACCGGCTTACATGGACGTCAACACGCAACCAACGGAGTCAGTGCTCCTTGGTGCACCTTGCCGTTAACAGAGCTGTTGTGCGCATGCTGCCAACCACCGTACATTCGCGGGAGTTGGCACAGCGCCAACAGCCGGGTTGCTAGGGTGTCCTATTGTTCGACCCAGTTAGAACCGGATCACACAGGTTTAGCCGTAATCCACTGGTTTCGAGGCTAGAGCTCGAGCTGCTATATAATAAGCCCGAGCTCAGCCGTTCGCCAGTTGGTGTGGGAACTCTGGCTGAAAGGTTGGATCTCCAGAGCCTACGTAGGTGTAAGCAGAAGGCCAAATTCTGCTATCAGCCTAATATGTAATGCTATTGTGTACAGTCCCTTAGCAGTGCAGTAAGAAGTGAATTAGGATTAACCATTGTGTCTTGAGAATAATCGTCCACTTCCATAGCAACCCTTACATATTTTGGTGCCTTTTCCTCAGGATTTGAATCCGACACTTAGGTGCTTCCAATTCTGTAAGAATCCTGAAAGATGAGTGTTTTTCATATACTTGGGAAGATTTTGTCTCCGGGTCCAACCTGTGTGTGCATTGTTGGCAACCTGTCGTAAAACCGTAGTTTATTGATGACTAAAATAACGTCACAATAAAACTAACCACTTTCTTTTCTTTGTTTGGCATTTGGAAATTAAAGTAAAACAGTAGTAATGCAACTTGCATTGTGTGGCTTGGCGAAACACACGATGTCAGAAAAATTACGAATTTCGGAGATGACTGAGGACTCGTCCGGTTTAATTACCGTTGAGTATCCCAGGAAACCACTTTGCTTCTTACACTAACGAGAGCCAGCTAGTGTGAATAGCAAAAATCCCGTTCTATTCTGTGGAAAATAACGTCAAACATGGTAGCTATCTGTGAATGCAGTCTGTTTCACCGAGGCGATTTTTATTTAGTTAGGCCTAAAAACCGCTAAAATAGAAACACCGTTTTTCTTCGGAAAATAAAGTCACTACAATTATTGCAGTGGTGGAACGATTGCAAAAGCGTTTCGCAGCGAATTTAATTGTAAAGGTTATTTAGTATTGAGCACACTATTTAACGTACAAGTTGAAAGTTGAGATCCCCGTGGTGAGGTAACTGAGTCCTCATTGCTTAAGGGTTCAAAATATTAGTAAACTTGGAGTTTTGGCGACTGTTTAACTAAACATAGTGTCCCAGACTGAAGTTGTGTAGATTTTGGCGAAACAAGGGACCAAAATCGAAGAACGAACTTCAAAACCAAAAAAAAAAAAACTAAATTTTTTTTTCTAAAACTAGGGATTTTGTGAGCTTCCATGGCGAACAAAAACACAGCATCTAATCTACGTTCAGAAGTAGCAAACAACCCAGACCAGGGAAATTTGCGAAAAAGGGCGAGAACTGAGGGGGATTGCAGAAATGCACCCTTGGTTGAAGAGTTAGGTGAGGATTTGTACGATTCTTGGGGAGATGATACAGATATTTCACACTCGACTATTTCTAGTGTGAAAAGCAGCCTGCCTCCCCAAGATGAAATCGTGCAGATGAGGAAGAT
This sequence comes from Lithobius niger, assembly GCA_023313725.1. Classification (NCBI taxonomy): domain Eukaryota; kingdom Metazoa; phylum Arthropoda; class Chilopoda; order Lithobiomorpha; family Lithobiidae; genus Lithobius; species Lithobius niger. The sequence continues at coordinate 19,652 of JAHWFP010195436.1, read as the reverse complement.
CAGCGTGGAAATAAGACGATATTCACTGATTTTCAAAACTGGGCAAATGTTGTACCATGCCTGAAGACTTCTGGCAAACTGTATTTAAGCAGTTAGAAAGCTGTTTTTTTACAGGAAAATCGGAAAAGAGTGACTGTCACTACTCAACCTGGTCATGTTTCACAACATGACGAGAACGAGTAGTGGCCAGTGCACTCTACACCTGTCAACGCTCATAGACGCCTAAATCGTGCTGTTGAGACTGTTGACAGTACACGGAATCCTCGTCTGCGCTGTCCTGGAGCCTTAAATGACCAAGAGGACAGACAGACGTGCGGTAACCGTGCCCAATGGGGACCACCGGTGGTGCATGCACCGGGTGTGGATGCGTGGAGGAGTAGTGCACCTCAACGCGAAAACAGATTGTCGCCATTTAGGAGCAGGAAACCTATGCATGGAAACGTGCAGAGCCGTACTGGCCCAAGCTACGTGACCGGGACTAAAGACAGGGAACGTGAGGACGATTTTTTAGGCCAGGATTAATTACAAAGTCGGTTTGAAGGACTGAGTATGAAATCGCCAAAAAATCGCCATGCCTGTGTACAAGTCATGACGATGAAATATCGCCTTCAGAGTTTTTAGAGGCGCTGTATAAATACAGCATTGCATTGACCCTCTCAGAAGCTTACGTACTAAAAACAGTCTTCCACTTGCTATGCAAGGTGAGGCGGAACGCTGGTATAGGGTGTTTGGTCCATACAGGGACTGGAACACCTTCGAGGCTGACTTTAATTTGAAGTTTGAACGCCCAAATTACGTCGAAGAATTAAAAAGAGAACTTGAAGAAAGGACTCAGGCTCCAGAGGAACCTTTTTCAAGTTATGTCCAAGCTGTGTGCGGACCTTTTTGATAGGTTACGGCCCAATGCTTCTCAGGCTGAGAAAATAAGGCATATCCTAGCAAAGATGCATCCCGCCTGTAGACAACATCTCCAAGGTCAAGGGTTCGACTCCCTGCGAGAATTGGTGAGGAAGGGGCCAAGGTTAGCCAGTTTCTGTTAACACAGAGGACTTACCGGCCACCCCAACCCGTCCTTGTCTGTAGAGCCACGCTTGGCATGGTGCAGACACACCACTTACAGTGAAGCCGTTTAGGGAAGCCAACCTTCCAGAAACGAAGCGGTGCTTCATGCAGGTCAGACGGCTAGCACGGGGGCTACACCATCATTTCCACACAAGGTTGAACCTGTGCCTTTTGCCGCACTCGACGCAAGAGGGTACCGAACCGGCAAGTATCAGACTCAGGGCACCACAAGCTCTGTAAAGGCTGCACCAAAAGCAGCAAACGTGCAGAAAGCTGATGTTGCAAGGAAACTGAACCAGAACAACCAAAAAAGGAAAGAAGAGAGAAAAACCTTTTGATGGGAGTTGCTGGACTTGCCAAGAACAGGGGCACATATCCAATACGTGCCCTAAGAAGCCAAAAAAACGCAGAAGAAGGTCGGTAACATGGTTAAACAGTGTTACGACCGGAAAAAGCGCTGATTGGAGAGCAAGGGCTGGACTGTGGAAAGGCACATTAAAACGTGTCTTTGCACCAAATTTACGACTGTTCAAAGGTGTTGAAGAAGAGACTAAACAGGGAATGTGCCTTTAATTAACATTAAAGTGGCAGGGGAAGCTTTTTTAGCACTTATCGACACGGGTGCCAGTTTATGTATCATTTCTGGTGCTACTGCACGAACTTTGCAGGCAAAGGGCGTAAAGTGGCGCAGGGATTGCTGTGTAACCTTTATTTTGGCTGCTGGTAATATCCAAGGTAGTGGTTATTGTAGAGCAACGGTACGTTGGCCGGTTGGCTATTCTGCACAGCAGACTTTCTTAGTTCTAGAAAACGCAGCAGACAGCGTTATTTTAGGACGAGATTTCTTGGGTCGGACTGGCTTCATACCTGACATCCAAGATGGTGGCTGGCGTGTAGGAACAGAAGAACAAGACACAATTCCTTTTGCAAAGGCTGATCAAACGAAAATTGAACAAATTAAGCAATTGGAAGTGGAGGTAGACCAGGAGAGGCGGTCAAAAGATGATGCCTTATTGGAAGAAAAAATCCAACAAGCTCATTGTTCAAATGCACAACGAAAGCAGCTTAGAAAGTTTTTACCCAAATTTAAACATGTGTTAACATCAAAACGAGGCAGTACTCATCTCTACCAACACAAGATTGAGGTAGAACTTGGTACCACACCAGTAAGGTTACCTCATAGACCAGTAAATAAGGAGACAAGAGCTATTATTGAAGCCCAGATGCTTGAATGGATCAGGGAAGATGTAATAGAACGCTGTGTGTCCCCTTGGGGAGCTGTACCTTGCCTTGCCCTTAAAAAGGGCGAGGAATGGGCCAAGAGATTTTGTCTTGATTACAGAATTTTGAATGGTAAACGGGTAAAAGTCTTGCAGCCAACCAGTAATGCTAGCCAGGTATTTTCCATGCTTGGTAAGGCAAAATGGTTTACAGTTCTTGACATGAAATCAGGCTTCTTGCAGATAGGAATGGAAACTGAAAGCAAGAAGTATACCTGTTTTCGTTGCCACATGGGGTCATTTTGAACTGCCATGTTCAAAAAAATGCCATATGGGCTCTGCAATGGACCAGCATCCTTTGCACGCCTTATGGACATGGCTTTGGGGGAATGCTATGTATTCCCATGCTATGGTTAATGTTGACGACTTAGTAATTTACAGCCAAGATTACCAGAGCCATCTAGACCACATTGCAGACGTACTGGGTAGGCTAGGGAGGGCAGGTCTCACAGTAAATCTGAAAAAAATATACTTTTGTGCAAAGGAAATCTCGTATTTAGGGCATCTCATCAGACCAAATGAGTTGTCACCACTACCAGAAAAGGTATAGGTAATCCGGGATTACCCAGAGCCTAGTAACGTAAAGTCGTTTCAACGATTTCTCGGGATGATGGGGTTTTATTCATCAGGAATTTCCATGTGAAGGTAGCTTGTCTTTACAAGTTACTGATAAGAGAGGTGCAGTCTGGGAGTGGAACAAAACACACTCAGAGGCAACACAGCAACTAAAAAACAGCTTGTCAGGCTGTGTTTTGAGAATACCAGATGTGTATAAAAGGTTCGAAATTTCTTCAGACGCATTGGTTTCCGGATTTGGAGCGGTGCTCTCTCAACATGTTGAAGGACGTGGGCTCGTTCCTGCAGCTTTCGCAGGAAGGAAACTGTAAGATGCTGAAAAAAACACTGCGTGTCCGAATTAGAAATGGGAAGCATAATGTTTGCCGTACGCAAGTTTATGCCTTACATTGAGAATGCCCTATTCCTGACTGAGACAGACCACAGTGCATTGGTGTTCTTGAAGTCCTTAAAACAACCTTCAGGAAGATTGGCGAGGTGGATCCTTGAACTTCAAGGAATGGACTTTGAGATCCGTTACAAGAAGGGGTCTCAAAACCAGGTGGCAGATGCTATCTCTAGAATGTATGAGGATGAAGCAAAAAAAACCCATACTGATTGTAGATTGTAAGGTGGAACGTCTAAAAGTAACCGAGAATCCCAACGGATTTCCAAGCTTGGAACAAATCCGTGCGACGCAGGTTGGTGACAAGTGGTCATCGCGCAATATTGCTAGACTTGGCAATGTATCTGAAAGTGCTTCAGATGTGGACAGAGGCATCCTTACCCCGGGTAGGCTGTGCTTTCATGATGGTATCTTGTGCAGAACTTATGTTCCACGTAACGTTCATGACGTAGTTGAAGGTAATACACGTTTTAGGGCGCACTTACCAGTGTCGCTACGTCACAACGCGATTTCTGCAGTTTGCAGCTCACCACTGGGAGGCCATTTTGGAGTTTATAAAACTTTGAAAAGGATGCAGGAGCTGGTGGGGTGGATTGGCATGAGGAAAGATATAGTAGAGTTCGTACGCAGCTGTGAGAAGTGTCAGACTTGCAAAACTGACATGTCAAAACCTGCTGGACTCCAGCTGGACCCCCCAATGCCCCCTGGAAAAGGGTTTCTGTAGACCTTCTTGGGCCTCTGCCGGTAACCAAGAGAGGTCAACGGTGGATCCTTGTAGTCCTGGACGAGTTCAGTTCCTGGCCAGAACTTTTTGCTCTCAGGACGGCTAAAGCTAAACAAGTTGGAAGGAGGTTGTGCTCTGCTGGGGTTGGTTCGATAGTATCCTGTCACACAATGGACCTTGTTTCATAGCAAATTTATGGTGAAGTCTGTGGGCCTCGAGGGGTATAAAAACCCACTATGTAACCCGTTACAACCCTAAGGCTAATCTTACTGTGAGACATAACAAGATAATAAAATACATGTTACATTGTTTCACTGCCTCTCACTGTGATTGACATCTTCATTTGCAGGAATTTGCATTTGCTATGCGAAGTTCTGTGTCCGAATCTAGTAAGTTTACACCCAGTGAACTGAACGTTGGACAAAACCCAGCAGCTCCATGGGGGTATGAGCTCTCTTAAGCTAACAGCTGGACCGCTCCCCGCCAAAACCACGGATATGACTGCGGTTCAAATGGAGATGGTACAGCATTTTTCTGAGAAGTACAAGTTGGCTAAGCAGTCAATGAAGGCATCTAAAGCACAGCAAAAATCTACTTTGACAGACGACATAAACCTATAACCCTAAAAGTGAGAGATTATGTAGTCCGCCATACACACATCCTGTCAAATGCGGCGAGAGGTATAGCTTCCTCCCTGGCTTCAAAATTTATAGGAGACCATACGCAATATCGGCCCAAAAATACGAAAAACGAACATGCTACGCGACATCACAACGGGAATTGAAAGCAGTCCCCTGGGTGTTGCACAGTTAAAACCATTTTTTTTTCCGGCAAATGTGACGCTTTTAAAGGTCCCTGAACCGAAAAAGAATAAGGTTATTCCTAGGAGTACGAAAAACAAACCAGCATTACCAGACAAACCACGCTACTCCTACAATTTGCGAAAACAAATTGGTGGGGGGGGGGGGCGAGTCGAGTGACTAATAACGCAGGTTAAGAATTTTTCACGTGTTACCCACAACTAGGTCAGTTTTAGGCTCTAAACCCAAGAAATCGCAAGATTTATTCTTTTTAGTTACGAAAGTATTGGCGTACATGTAATGGCACAGCAATGAAAATAACTGAAAAGGGAGGGAACGAAAATTGAAACACCGAGAATTTAGCGTCATTTCCAGGCTCATTTACACGAAAATGGTTCAAATACAGATTTAAAATGTATTTTTATTCCACTCACTTCTGGTTTAAAGGAGATGGGGGGAGAGGCGAAGGCCACTCTGTTCCCAGCCTGAACCATAGGAATTGCGGAGGAGGGTACCGGGCGTAGGCCTAATTCTCCCAATCTCGTGAAAAAAAGAGACTGGAAGGTGGCTAAATGAAGATGGGCGTTGGCCAATTTCTCATTCAAACACCAACCAAAATCCTTTTTTTCAAACGATTCCATATACATCGAATCTCTAATAAACTAAGATGGTTATTTACTTACCTGGTAAGCCAATCCTTAGCTTGTAAAGCAAATGTTGCAAGCAGCAGCAGCATAACGGGAGCGGTTTACAAATTGGGTGAGCAATAACGGAGCGGAAATAATTGTGCTAAACTTCCGTAATTTGAGAGATCTGTTGGCAGATTTGCATGGTTTTGCACACCCAGGTCACCAAAGTTGAGATGCGCAGAACGATGAAAAACGTGTTTTCAAAAGCTAGTATAAAACGCGAGAAAGTCGTGCTGGGCAGCATCTCATTGCAGACCACGGCAGGAGAAGGAGGCTCCTGAAAAAAAAGGAGGATTTTGGAGAAAATCAAGATGGATGGGAAGAAAGACAGTTAAGAGAAGAAGAAAGGAAAAGATGATGGGGAAGAGAAAAGGTTGCCATCACCAGGTTATGGAAGGAAGGGAGCAACGGCTTCAGCTAAGAAGGCCGAGGGGAAGAAGGTAGAAGTGGCGGCCAGTTGCGAGGCAAAGCAACCATCAGCCAAACCATCAGGAAAGGGAAAACCCGCCACCCCCGCTCAGGGCGCTCTGGCCGCCCCTCATGGAAGCCGACAGAAGGGACAAAGCAGCAGCAGCAACCGCAAGAAACGCACTCGCCACTCCAAGGAAAGAAGCCAAGGCCCACCACCACCACCACCTCAACCAAAAAAGACAGCAGAAAAATCAACCCAAACGCCGATAATCCATCAACAACATATTGGATTACAAGCCTGGACAGGCGAGGCGGGCAGAAAAGGTTTCTACGCCAACGCTTCATGTACGATGTCACAAGCGTATTGGGAACTAGTCCTCCTGGACTACAAGTTACAACTTGGCAAACCAGGCCATCCCATGTCAGAAATCGTCAAAATGAATTATGTGAACGACATACCACCCAGAATGGAGAATCCTTGGGGAACTTGGCCGAGCACATCTACCGGGACTCCCTATAGCACGGACAACACCGAAGTCTTAGACCCTGCAATGCCTGGAGGTTCTTAAATTCAAAAACCAATGGAGAAAAGCACAGTGGAGGTCAACTTGCTTCGTGCACCAGAGGATGTGGAGAGATGAACGTTTCGGAGGAGAGTGGGGAAACAGAGAACTCAGACGAAAATCCAGAGTAAAATGCACAAACTTTTGGTGATATTAGGTTCTGGCCCCCCCCCCCCCCCGCTCACATGTGTTGAAAATAAAACTTACAAACTTGTAAGCCCCATAGTGAAAATGAACAAAAGCTAAACCCAAGTCAAATTAGGAGAATTTGAAAACTATAAAAACACAAAGAACTAAGATATACAAAACTTTAGAATTTCTAAGCCAAAATGAAATTCAGGTGAAAGTAAAATGTTTACAAACTATGCAATGAGTGGACAAAATACTCAGAATTTCGATGCACGTAGGCAGAAATTCAGGAGCATTCGAGACGTTAAGGAAGCCAGTTAGAATTTTGATGCAAAAAGGTGCAAAAATTCAGAACTGTACAAAAACTTCAGTGTGCAAAAAGCTCAGACATTGGTGCAAAAGCGATTGTGTTAGTGGAAAGAACAACCATTAGAATGTGATGAATGTGACTAAATGGGTTACTGGTACGCAGGTCATACATACGGATATACATACGAGTACAAATACCCTGAGTAGGGCTGCGTAGTGCTTAGCAACACACACATGTACATATTACACAAAGATTGTGCGACGTCGGAGAAAAGCCATTCATATGTAATTTATGCAGAACAAAGAATGTTAGCTTTAATAACTCGATTTTGTTTTTGTATATTGTGACATGATAGTTTAATGCATGGGCCACATTGGGCTATTAGTTTAAAAGTTCTTGAAACTCTGTATAGTTTGTAAGATTAGCAATGAAAAAACTAGCTCACCAACTTAGAAATTGATTGCCAGCTAGGTGATACATAGTGTTATGTAAGGCACGTCGTCCTTCCCATAAGCACACCCTTAGGGGAGGGGGGATGTAACCGGCTTACATGGACGGCAACGCAACCAACGGAGTCAGCGCTCCTAGGTGCATCTCGCCGTTAACAGAGCAGTTGTGCGCATGCTGCCAACCACCATATACACGTGGGAGTTGGCACAGCGCCCAACAGTCGGGTGTGAGGGTGTCTTATTGTTCGACCCTGTTAGAACCGGATCGCATTGGTTTAGCCGTAATCCACTGGTTTAGAGGCTAGAGCTCGAGCTGCTATATAATAAGACCGAGCTCGTCCGTTCGCCAGTTGGTGTGGGAGCTCTGACTGAAAGGTTGGATCTCCAGAGCCTACGTAGGTGTAAGCAGAAGGCCAAATTCTGCTATCAGCCTAATACGTAATGCTATTGTGTACAGTCCTCTAGCTGTGCAGTAAGAAGTGAATTATGATTGAGCATTTTGTCTTGAGAATAATCGTCCACTTCCATAGCAACCCTTACACTTGGACCGGGCACTCAAGTCTGTTCTTCCGACCGTTCCCATCGGTGACTGGCTGTCGGTATGCATGGACATAGGCTTGCATCCTTTGCTATACCCAACCCATCGCATATCCCTACCATCCAGAGTACGTCGTTCAAACTTTCCATAAAGGCTACCAACTCACTCTCCATACTACTAAAAAAATACTCCCACTTTTTGAATATTCCAACATGCAAGTGCACCGAACAGTTTGACCAGATACCTGGAGAAACCTTTACCATCTAAGTAGCTCCCTACGAAGCGTTACTGAACCCCGAAGTGCATCGGTACCCTCCCATCTAAAGGGAGTACCCTACTTTTGGTGAAATGGAGGTATCTGATTACCCTCTTCACAGCCTCCTTATGGACTTGCTTAGGAGAGGGGGTTATATCTTGAGAGAGTACACACAGAGAACATGAAGTCCGGGTGACTCCCATGGGTAATGTAGAGGAGTGCCCCAATAACGAACTGGTATTGTTTCGTGTCGTAGTTCCCCGAATCAAGCCAGTCTTCAGCCTTCTGTGACTAGCTTATAGGTGTCTTAGCGTTCTACGCGTTTTCGAGTCTGTAGTCGACGGTGAGGCGATCGATGTGTCTGGCCTGCGAAATGGCGATACCCTGATTGGTTACCCTAGTATAGGCTGTTAGAGGTTTCAAGTAAGGTAAAAAAATGACTGCAGACAGTCTTTGAGTGTGTTTACGAGTGCTTAATCGCCGAAGACAAGAAAATCATCTACATGGATTGAAAGATCTATGAATATCTCACCCTCAAGAAGAATACACAGGGGTCAAATTAAGGACGAAACCCAGTGCTGGTTAAACTCTGCTTCATGTAGTAGAGGTTACAGCATCTGTCACTCTGCGGTAAACCGTAAAGCATAACCGAGGGTGCAAGGCCAACCTCCTCTGACAGCAAATCAATGGGTAGACTAACTGACAGCCTGCAGTCCAGCTTAGCCAAGTAACCCGCAACTTAGAGAGTGGCCCCTAGTGGCAACAGACCACGAACAATCGTCAAAGTCGATCATAGATCTGCACCCAGCCTTTACAGTTCAACGGACTCGAGCCCAGTTTGCAAGAGCTCCTCACATATGGAACGTAACGAAGGACAGGAAGTTTCTTTGTAATGTGGTGCTGGACTGATTCAATTTGGTTATGTCCTTAATAATAATAATAATAATATTTGTTGCGATAGCAATGGGTCTGGCAAGAACTGGGGGAGTCACTGACAGTCAGCCGCAATTACATGTAAATATACGGCCAAGGAATGGATGTTGGTTTGTGGACACGAATGCCTTACCACCAAGGTTAGACCTGCCAGGGACTCAAAAGCCCCCGATGGCATTGCCAAACGTGCAGGACATGGGAACGGTGTGGAAAATGTTAAAAGGCCCAAAATGATGCTGTATAATTAAAAAGTATAAACAGTGCTAAAAATAGTATGGTACGGTGAATACTAAAAACTAAAGCACCCAGATATTGGGATTTGTCAACACTTACCAAAATAATAATTTAAAAAAATATATATAGATGTACATAAATCAAAGGCCATCCTGATAAAACAGAGCGGCTGGATTACTGCAAGCGGCTTATATGCCATTACAAATTTTTAAAAATGGTATATTTTAAGGAGACGGATTTACCTGGGACCACAACACATTTCTCAAAGGGAAGAGGGGGGTGGGTTGCTGATGAGAAAAAAACTATTAGGTGTCCGAGAGTAAAGGACGTTTCAGAAAAACTTGAAGCGGTTCCTCATCAAGCAACCTACGAAAGGTCGAAACTGACAGTGCAGACACGGTCTTTACACTGAGTGCGTTCCAAATAGGAATCACTCGAACCGAGAAGAAATGCCAGCGACAGTCTAGGTTTGATGCAGGTATGGCCAACTTCCACTCCTGACCGCGTGTACAAATAAGGCGTTGTGCAGGATCGAAAAACGGAAGGTCAATGCCGATTAAATTATAAAGTATCTTGTATGTAAGTACGAGGTCGGCTTTTATACATTGCAGTTCAAGCAACTCCAGACCCAATCTTACAAGTCTTTCACTACAAACAATTTCCCGGAATCCAGGGAGATAATTTGTATAACGGTGATGGACTTTCTCCAAGAGGTCACTATCTTTGGCCAGGTAGGGGGACCATACAGGTGTAGCATATTCCAAGATAGGACGCACAAACACCTTGAACGCCCAAATCCTGGTGGCAACACGCCCAGATAAAAAACACCAATTTACAATCATGGAGCGGCGAAATGCTGCAGTGGCAACTTTCTGGCAGTGTAAGGACGGTTTTAAGTTCTTAGTGAACCAAATTCCTAGGCCTTCAGTTTGGGGTAAGGTCTCCTGATCAAGGAAGTACTGGGGGCACTTATTTGCAGTTCCCACATGAAATGAGGAACCTTTTTGGTTCAAGATTGGGAGCTGCCAGCTTCGGGACCACGCAACAACACCGTGAATCTGGGCATCCAATTCGGGTGACGGGACAGAAGATAAATTTTCGGCTCCGATCTTCAGGTTGTCTGCAAACTTCCATCCGAAGGTACAAGCATCTCCTATCCTAAGATCATTTATGTAGATCACAAGAAAGATGGGTCCGAGAACTGAACCCTGCGGTACACCACAGGGGACAGGTTTCGATTGTGAACACACATCCTCAACCATCACCCTCTGTGTGCGCTACGCAAGCAAAGCTGCAAGCCAGTTTTTTAGGTTACCTTCAATACCACAGCTACTAATTTTAAGAAGAAGTTTTCTATGATCAACCGACTCAAAAGCCTTTTTAAAACCGAAATAAATGACATCCAGGGTGCCCCAATATCCAATGTGAGGGTCCATCTATCCAAAACTGCCAGCAGCTGGTGGGTTGCGGATCTATTCGGAATGAACCCAAATTGATCGTCACTAATTACTGGATGTTCATTAAAGAAGTTTAAAATCTTGTCTCGTATGATCAATTCCATGATCTTACAGGCCACACATGTGAGAGCAATTGGTCGATAGTTGCGTGGATCTGAGGAAGACTATTTTTTTAGAATCGAAATTACGTTTGCTCTGCTCCACATGCTGGGGAGCTTTTTGTGTGCAAAGGAAAAAGAGAAGATAGTAGATAGAGGGTATGATATTACATTTCCCAGTTGTTTTAATAGGTGTGCCGAAAACCCATCAGGACCGCAAGACTTGCCAGGTTTCAATTTTTTTAATGCATTGAGAGTCCACAAGCTGTTTATCTGGCAGACCAGGATTTCCATCATCGAGTATGGTGTTCGACGCAAAGATGTCACAGAAGATTTCCGCCTTCTCTACTTTATCTTCAACGAAATTTGTACCCATTTTGAGGGGCGGGAGGGTTCCGGAGCAGGAATTTCGGCTACGGTACAGTTTAAAAAGGGCAGAATGGTTGCCCTTGCGAATTGCTACCTTCTCCCTCTCACGATGCCGTGACTCTACCATCTGAGAATACAGCTTGCGTGATTTATTGTATGCAAGCAACGATGTAAGACAAGGGTTTGCCTTATGATTTTTTCAGAGTTTCAACTTTTTACTACGCTGCTTTAAAATATGGTATGGAACGAAGTTTTTTACGTTTTTAAGGGGTCTTGGCTTATCTCGCCACAGCTCTATATGACCCAAGAGCATATGTGAAAAAACATGTCCATGCCTGTTCTATCCCGCAGTGCATGTTGAAGACAGTGCTATCCCAATTCACAGAGCTCAGGGATGATTTAAGGAGATCTATATTAAGTTTGCCCAGATTTATGGTCCATTCGTTTCCATGATCTGTTTGGAGACTGAAGTTTGAGAGGTTTAACCTAAAATTTGCAGTACAATGGTCACTATTTCCAAAGTGTGTCCCCACACTCAGGCCATACACCAGCCTGTCATCACAAGTAAACACTAGATCAAGGATACTGTTCCCCCGGGTGGGTTTGTTAACAAGCTGTTCCAAGCCAAGTGGTGCAATTAAATCCAGAAAGTAGGCATGGTGACTGTCACCGGCCGTATATTTCTCCCAGTCAACCGTTAACAAGTTAAAATCAACCAGTAAGATCGTGGAGTACTCCGGTAACCTCGAATTTCGGATACAAGTACAAAGGGTTAAGAATTTCACTGTCAATATAACTATTGGGTAAATAGTACTTGATGAAATTAACTTTACAAGATGGTAAACAAATGTCCAAACATTCGTCAGATACCCCAACCCCCGTTACAACCAGAGAGAGATTTGAACGATGAAGAACCAGCAATCCCCCACCCCTGTTCTCCGGTCCCTACGAATTACCGAGTAAGCAAGAGAATCACATAGCATGGCATCAGTAACTCCACAGCCAAACCAAGACTCTACCACAAAAATTATATCAAAATTATCGCCATGTAAAAGATCAAAAAAACAGCCAAAATTTCTCACTACGCTACGTGCGTTGATTAAAATGCAAGTTAAATTTTTGGCAGACAGTGTGTTCGAGGCTAATGGCGCTGGGACTTCCCCAATTAAACACGGTGGTTTTCTGATGGAGTGAGAACTTTGACAAGGTTTGATTGAAGCACTGATTTTCCTTTGGCTGTCAGGTGTATTTGATCCCGTGCAAGTAAGGTATGATCCCTGTAAATGTCCTCGTCCATTGAAATAAAAGAGAGGTTTCCGCGAACACACGTCTGGCGAAGTAGTGTATTTGTATGGATTATCTTTTTATCCAACTCCCTGCAGGAACGACTCAGTCGAGGAAACAAGCCAATGATAGCAATTTTTACCGTTGGGAACTTTACCCTGACTGATGGTACACTGTCATATACAGATGAAACAATTCGATTTGAAGAATACTTGTCGATACTGTTTGCTCCAACGCCCACTATCAATGATCCAAGGGAGTTTACCCACAATTGAGTCCAGCCTAGCCGAGGGATCCTTAACTTCAAAACCGGGGAAAGTCTAAGTCTAAGAGTCCGGGTGGTTGCCGCCCCTCAGACTTCTAACGTTTGAGCCCCCGATATTCACGGTGTGACACTTCCAATCGCCAGCTTGCTGACCATTCGGTACAGCTGTGGAATTTTTCTCACTGTCAGGTTTTGTACCCCCGTTGATTTCTAGTTTCCCATGGCTCTCTTCACTCCTTTTCGTGTTTTGCGAGTTACAGAGTAACGAGACATGATGATTTTGAACAACTTGATCTGGAACAGGTCCACCTTTATTGGTGCTACAAACTAAATCAGCATTGTTGTTCACCCTTGCCTGCCTCTTGTTGTTTCTTCACCGCCGAACAGTAATATTTCTATGTAAATCGGCTGGATGCTGGATCTCTGGAGCATTCACATTTCCATCCTGACTAGTTTCTTGGTCAATGTGTGCTGAAATAATTTCCAATTTCCTATCTTTCGAAGTTTTTAGCTTGACCAGCAACTCCATTCCATCATTGGTAAGGTTTGTAACTTGATCCTGAAAATCGGGTTTGTGTGTCTGCCGCTCCTCCAGTCTCTTCTGAAATGCGTCCTCGAATGCTGCAGCTCTTGTTTCCAGTCTTGAGTAAAGCATCTCTGCATGTTCCTCAAGCATACGTTGCTGCTTCAGTGATGACCACTGATTAAAAACATCAACAAAGTCCTTAAAATGGGCTTCAAGTGTGTGAGACATCCGTTCTGGGAATGAGGTAAATTTAGCACTGATTTCTCCCACATCAATGTCTTTTTCAAGGGTGAATTTTTCCAGCCGGCACAAAAGCTTTGTTGAAAGATCAAGAATTGCAGGCGTATTTAGATGTTCCTCGTCCCGTTTATCGGCCGTGAATGACAGGTTTGATCTCTGGCCCAGTGGTGTACTCTGGGATGGGTGAGAAGGCACAAGAGGTGTTTGTATGGTGTCAAAGTACTGGGTTCGATGTCTTTCGTTGCACCTCCGGTGCTCAAAATCAGATATGAAACGTGGTTTTGTTGGCGATTTACACATACTGCCTCTGACCCAAAATTTATCCGTTTCAAACGAAGTGATATTAAAAAAAAACCAAAAGACACAACCTCCCACACTCGAATTACAATTGTCCGCAGAAGACATTTCACGCTCCTCACATATAAATGGTGCCTTTCCACAGTGTACTGAATTTCGATTGACTGAAGAAGTCTATCCACATACACCACACTCAAAAGGTTTTCCTTTTTTTCCACTTTGTCAAGCGATGTTAATGCTTTCTGCAAAAAGATTTTCTACACCCACCACATTTGAACGGTTTCTTTCCACTGTGAACAAGTCAGAACCGTGCCAAATTACAATTCACAGCAAGAGACTTTCCACACTCGCCACGTTCCAGCGGTTTCCTGATACTGGTTACAAGTTTGTGCCGTGTTAAATTAAATCAAATCAAATCAAATCAAATTGCTTTTAATTGTACGACTCGGTACATTAAATGGGCATTATTAGTTATGCACAGGAACATATATGTATCAACAATGTACTAGGAAAAAATAAAAATAAGTGAGAGGTGCAGTTTGCAGTTTACAATAAGAGACAATTTCTCCAGCAGGTGAAGTTCACTGGTGGAACTCTTAAGATGGCATGCGCTTGCATGCGTCTATGAAGCTCTTCATTTAGGGGCTTCTTATTTCTACTGCCACACCATCTTCCATATTCAAGAAAGATGCTCCTCATGTATGTCCTAAGTTGGTTCTCCAACCATCGACACCACAAAAAAGCATCATGCACAGGGAATTGTCAGTGTTTCTAAGTTCCTGCCACAGCTGTGCAACTTTCCACACTACTTGGAGCTTGAAAGTAAGTTGATTGACTTCATAGCCTACTTCGTTATTGCTTGAGAAAGGACTCCATCCCACAGATCTCTTAATGCATCTGTGATAGGCTCTGGCAGTTTCGTTCCATAGCTTTTTACTAGTATGTTGACAAAACTTGATGCCGTACAGGTGTAATGCACAGCTTTGGGTGACATGCCAGAGGTCTTCTCTTGTCATCATCTTCCTGAATTGCAAAGCAATAGCAGAGCTTTGCCGACAAAGGTTAAGTTTAACCCTCTTCAACTCACTTTCCCAGTTTAGGTTATGAGTAAAAGTAATCCCCAGGTAGATGCAGTTATTTACCCAAAGAACCTCTTTGTCGCCAACCAAGATACAACGTTTGGGAAATGTAGGCTCTTTCCCATTATTAAACTCCATGCATTTGCTCTTGTCAGGGATACATTCAAGATTTACCTGTTTGAGAAGCTCAACAAGTTTGCATACAATCTCTTGTAGGCCATTCCTACAAAGGCTAACACAAGCAATGTCATCAGCATAAGCGATGAAGCAAATCTTAAGGGCCTCAATCTGCCAAGTCTCAAGAATACCAGTGGCAGTTCTCAGTACATCATCAATGATGAGAGAAAAAAGAAAAGCAGAAAGAGGACTCCCTTGTCTAACTCCTTTGCCAAGTTGGAAGTATGGTAAAAAACAGTCATTCCACTTAACAGAAAGTTTTTCTTTTTGATATTGCTGCACGAGGATCTTAATGATGTTATCGCTGACACCACGACTACGGAGGCATTCCCAGATCTTAGCCCTAAGGACACTATCGAAGGCTTTACTAATATCCAGGAAGCAAGCAAAGACTTTCCTGTTGCTTCGAGTGCCTCTTTCAACAATGGTTTGGAGAACCTTCGCAGCCATCTTCGGAGAGTGTTTCTTTTTGTACGCGAATTGGGTAAAGTTGGCACTGGTGTGGGACTGAAGAGCGTCCAACATAAGTTTGTCCGCGATTTTTGCCCACGGCGAGGTGATACAGATATATATATATATATATATATATTCCTATAATTTTCGCACTTACTTGGATCAAGTTTTCTGTCTTTGAGAATGGGGACAATAATGGCACTTTTGGCAATTTCAAGGGTATGACAGTGACTAATAGCACATTTTAGGAGGGAAGAGATCCAGTTCCACAGAGCTTCTCCTCCGTATTTTATGTTCTCAGCTTTTAAATCGTCCGGGTCAGCAGCTTTTCCATTATGAAGAGAAGCAATAGCACTTCTTATTTGAAAGGAAGTTGGAGAGAAAAAGTTTTTTCCATATTCGAAGCAGGCTTCATGCAGGATTGAAGGTTCACGTTCTTCGCATGCGAGCCTGTCGCGCCACATCTCAGCAATATCACAGTCACCCTTGGCGTTGTTAACCACTTCGGCGGCAGGCAGCCTTCCTTTCCTTACCGAAATAACCCTGCCCCAGAAGAGAGCAGGAGTAAGTTTGCGATTGAGTCTGAGAAAATCAAGAAACTTGATTTCATTTTCATTTTTCTTACTCCACCTCAGAGCTCCACGGAAAATTCTACGCTTACTTTCTCTTTCCTCCTTAAGTGCACCACTCTTCATTTTACCACCAGCGGCCCACTTAAGGTGAGCATTGCGAAACTCACTGTATTTCAATTTGACATACTTAGACCATCCCACGATCTGTCTTCCAAAGCGCTTGAGTTTGGGATTAATGCAATTCACTTCGGCCTGTATCATAACTTCCGTGACAAACCTGTACACACTTTCAATCTTGGCGTGATGATTGACGTTGGTACAACTAGAATTGGTACAAGAGAAGATACGTGGGGTGGGTGCATCCGACAGGCAAGAGTGGATAAGTTGTCTGTGAAGCGTCAGAGTGTTTAAGTCCCTTTGTTTCCAGTTCATTCGAGTTTTGACAAATCTAGTGAAAGTTTTGGGTCACTCACTATCATGGGTAGAGTGGGTGGATAGAACAACCTGTAGAGGGAAATGGTTAGACCCCACTACGTCTTCAAACACCTTGGAATGAATGACATTCGCACATAAACCAGACAATCCCAGAACATGATCGATCCATGAGGTAGAACTGTTGAAATAGCTAACATAGGTGAAACGATCTCCCAGAGCATCCTTGTCATCTAAACACTGGAGATCAAGGTCCTCGAGGTAAGTATGCAGGGCTTCGAGAAAAGGGCCTTTTCTAAATTACGATTGACTGCGGACGACTTTCCACACTCGCCACATTTAAATGGGTTTTTTCCACTGCGTGTAAGTTCGTGCCATTGTAAATTACAATGACTGCATAAGACCTTCCACAATCATCACATTCAGACGGTTTTTCTAGTTACCTCTATGGTCGCTTGACGTCAGCCTTCTTTTCTGCGTAAAAGACCTTTCACATTCAAACATCTTTCTTACCACTGTGAACCGGTGCATGCTGTGGCAAAGATCAATTGCATGTTGGAGACTTTCCACATTTGCTGCAGTCAAACGGTTTCTTTCCACTTTGTAGAAGTTCGTGCCGTGCTAAATTACAATTGGCCAAAAAAGACTACCTATAAACACTACAAACGAATGGTTTCTTTTACACTGTGAGCAGGGAACTGTGAACTCTTCAGGGAACTCTTCTTTTCTGCATAAAATAGTTTCCACACTCACCACATTCGAACGGTTTCTTTCCACTGTCTACGAGCGTTACAAGGATGTCACCACGAAATTGAATGTTTATAAAATCTACATAAAACAACTCACAGTCAAAAAGATAGTCTCCAACGAGGCACTGGATCCTTATACACTCGATTTTAACTTGGATGCCAAAGCAAGCAAGTAATTGTCAAAGCAAGCAAAAAGATGACCAATCAGGGGGCGAATTTCACCGCCACATCGATGGGGCAGCCATCTGCAAGTTTATCTTTAAGCAGGTAAAGAGATTATTCCTGGCTAACTAACAGAGGTTGCACATATACCGTACTTTAAAGGCCCAATTTTTTACTTTAGATTTGGCCGACATGAATCAAAGCTCGACAATACCAAGCCTACTATAAGCCTTAGAAACAATCATGTTGCAATGTTCAGATGACTGAAGGTACGACGTGATGTGAACCACGAGGACATCGACCTCAGGGACCCCCAGAAGTGTAATGTCCTGAAGTAGATACTGGTAAAAAAATCCCTGATGACAGTGGGCAAAACCTGACACTGTTGCACAGAGATTTAACATGAGAGCGATAGAAACTTCTAAGTTTCAAAATTAGTTAAACTAGAAATCCGTAATATTTTGAAAAGTGAATAATTTATCTTACTTGTCTTTTTTTTTTACAAATGGAGTAAACAGCACGGTAACAGATTATGTGAAGGCAAACCAAGCAGTGCTACATAAAAATGCAAACTAAGTTTGTATTTTTATGTAGCACTGCTTGGTTTGCCTTCACATAATTTTTTTTATAAATTGCAGCGTACTGGGTTTGGCATATAAAATTGAACTATTTTTGTTAATGATCGAGCCAAAATTTTGCACATCCGATTAAAAAATTCTTTAGTTACCGAGTACTCATGGCAATTCTTCTAGCAATCGTTATGGTCAAGTGCCAAAATGACATCCACTGAACAAACAACAGCCACACCATCTATTTAAAGTCAATCAAAACAGGAATGATTGCTCGAGATCTTATCTGCCTTATCAGGCAACTTTGCAGAAATTGTAAACAGATGACATTAGTTAGCAACAGCAAAAAAGGCAGGAAAACATGATTCATCTAAGAAAACTGGTCAATGCTACGCTTGCATGGCAAGACTTATGCATCGTTTTATTTTGGAATAGTTTTTGTAACAATAATAATGCTGAAGTAAATGTCCATGATTAAAATTGGCCACTTGAAATAACGGATGAAAGAAAGAAATAAAAGAAAAACCCAAGTTCGTGTGACAGGCCAACGGGCACATGTGACAAAATAACAGCCACTGTACCTACCAAACGCCAGCGACCATTGGCCAAATAACAGCCATTATAGACCAAATTCTAAAAGTTACATATGGTTAATATTCTAAAAGTTACATATGGCTGCAATTTGGTCAAAAATGTTACAATATAAAAAAAGAAATCATTATTTTTTGGGAAAATTCCTGCAGTTTACTTTGTATTTTTTTATGAAAACTGAGAGGTTTAGTCTTAATAAATTTTAATGGCAGAGATTTATGCGTTTAAAAGTAAGAAATAGGTGACCTCAAGACACGGGAAAAAAGTTTATATTTGGGAACTTTAACCATAATTTTAGTAACACCGAATAAAATACTTTAAAGTTTAAGCATGTGTTCTTATTAAACCTATTCTTATTCAAGATAGAGTTCGTAAATCAAAGTCGTCGTCCTTGCATCAGTGATAAAGAGCATAGAAAATGTTACGATGACTGTTTCCTCAATTTTGTCATCGGACTTAATGTTAGCTGCAGGTAAGTTTGTAGTATATATTATTAATAATTTTGTTGTTGTGATTTATTGCTTAATTCCATAACCCTTTACACACCCGTTAAACACCAACAGGTATGTACAGGTATAAACAGGAAAAAATATACTACGTCCAAACCCAAGAGATTATTTTATGGTTTTCCGGAAACTTTAGCACACTGGTCAGAGTTTATGCGAGCGATTACAAGATTGATCTTCCAGGCAAGAGTATGCAAAATCAAATCACAGAACTGACCTATGCAGTATGCACAATGTTACAACTCTTCCATTGTTGTTGTTGTATGTTAATTTCGTGAAAATGAACGGTTGCAAGAATGTCGTTGTTGTCTTACCACTGTACAGAACAGTCTGGTTGATCTGGCTTCAAAATGCATTTCCCCGTCACAAGGACGACTCGTCTTTGGCCATGGAACCACGGCACACAACTTGTGAGGAGTTGTGGTCGCCACCTCACACAATGCTTGCAGTAGTCTCCACTGCAGCAGTGTGTGAGGTGGCGACCACA
>JAHWFP010195435.1:18152-30437 GCA_023313725.1 Lithobius niger | reverse complement strand
ATGGCAGGTCACATTCATACAGATGTCAAGAGTGGCAGGTCACACTTCTTAAGGGTTTTGTGAGTGGCAGGTCATGATCACAGGTAAGTTATGAATGGCAGGTCACATTCATACAGATGTCAAGAGTGGCAGGTCACACATCTTGAAGGTTTTGTGAGTGGCAGGTCATGCTCACAAGGATATTTCTATTTTAAGTGATAAATTTCACTACTGAACGATATTCCAATTAAGGGTGCAGAACGACCCCACAACTCTGCATATTCAAAATAAAAAACGCAGTAGACACCCAGATTACTGCAGTAATGTTTATGAAAGCAGGTTTATTGTAAACACTGCAGACCAGACTTAAAATTGGCAGCAAACCAAAAAAAAACAAAAAAACATAGAAAACGCTTCATAGAAATCATCCGATTAAAACTAATTGTCAAGTACAATTTATGTGTTTCTGAAATTACTAGAATTTCAGCATTCTGGGTACACCTATGCTTTGGCTGCTTACGTTCAGGAGAGCTGATGTTAGAGCACAGGTTGCTAATAGTTCTTTGAAATTCAAAAAGCTTTGGTAAGGCAAACAGCCTCACTTACTTGTCACTATACAAACATTCACTTTAGTGACGGTGATGAGTCATTAGAGCCTGACATCACATCCTGTAGTATAACATATTTATTGTGAGGAAACACAATAATTTCTAAAGCCTTAACTGTTAGGTTCGACCTGAACATGATAGTCAAAATGGGTTAACACACATCATACACATTAACAAGGTTCTTAAAAGGCTATGATAGACGGCTTTCTGTATTGGTAGGTTTGAAGTGTCGCTTGGTAGTCAAAAGGGAAAACCTACAAACATGAATACAGTTGTTTCTTAATAAGCTACGATTGACGGCTTCCCCCACGGGTTAGTCTAAACTGTCTCGTAGTAGCCAAATGGGTGAAACAAATACAAATAAGCACGAAATATATTTTACACACCACATCAATCGAGCCGCATATATGAATGAGTTGCAGTACTCGTTATGCTGTTTCGAAAAATGAAACTTAGAGTCAAATGCAGACACTAACAAAAAAAAAATACCACCAAAACGTGGAGTATGTGTAAATATATTAAAGATTAAGTACGCAATAGGCACACAATCGTGAAAATTTTCATTGGGAATGACAGTAACGACTTAACGGGGTAACAAAACAGGTATCCTGTCCCCTCCCTTGTCCTAATGCTTATTTTGTTACTATGTAGCATGAAAATTTTACCGAATAAGTAAAAAGCATGTCAGAACCGATTTTGATAACTTGGTCGCCAGTTTGAATCCCAGCACGGGACCAAACAAGTGAGATTATATTCAGAAACATACAAGTTTCTGGGCGACTCATGTATTAAGCATGCATATGATATTTTATTTTGAGACTGTGTATTCCGATGAAATTTTGTTGCCATTTGTACTGCAGGGAAATAATGATTAAATTTGACAATGCCAAATAGTACTGTTCGAATCAAACCATGGATATTCCATATTTTTTTTTATTTTATAAGTTTGCCTATGAGAGCAAATTAAAGTCAAGTTTGGCTATAAAAAGTGACTTTTCTTCCAAATGTGAAGAGGCAAGAAACAAGATTTCAAAGGGAAAATGCTGAAAGTTGACAAAACATAGCCAGTAACGCTTGTGTTTCTTTCCTTCCCCCAGATAGAGCAAATCTAGGTCAAACGACCGGCGACATGATTGCCGAGGGTAGAGAAACTACTCAGCCTTGAATGACCACGGCCAACTCGAGGCCGAAAATAGAGCACAGGACGATAGGAGAAAATGCAACGCCTCCCCTCCTTGAAAGCGAGAGGGAAAACAAACCCATGTGGCCAGCTCAGAGAAAGTGAAATATTATTTATTTCAGATCAACAGCAACAAAGTTGAATTTATTAAATTTGAGTTCAGTTACATGGAGAATGCGCTCTCGAGTCTCGCATGCACTTAAGCCATATAGTATTTTATTCCAATTCCACCCAGAATAGCATTGCTCAATTAATGAGGCAATTTAATCTTGCTGTACATAATTATTGCCCTGATTTCTGTGAAGGTTGTTTTTTTTTACCTCAAAGAAAGGTGTGTTTTCCCTAGTCACGCGACAATTAACTTTGGGCCAGTCGGTAAATGCGAAAATCTTGCTTAATTATGTAAAGCAGTTTCTGTTATAAATGAGCTGGGTTTGGAAGCTAAAATAAGGAACCACTAAAAAGGTACCATGATTTTAGGATGAACAGGGATTATGTAAGGAAATTAATAATGGCTTAATTAATATTCATAACAGAAACAATACAATTAATTAATTGGATGCATAATTGCATAATATCATACATTTATTAAAATGCATGAGCCGAGTATTTATTCGGATAGATCAAAACGACTCCAGATAGCAATTATAATTGGGAGTCCTCTTCAGGCAAGATCATTTGAAACTGAACAAGTGTAATTACACCTATTGTTAGAGTTTAAAGGATGGCATTACTAGCTGACAATATTTACGACAGTTTCGTAGAACCTAAATGACTTTCTAGAAGTAGATTTAATTACGATAAGATCGTCGCTCGTGATCGATCACTTCGTGGAATATCAATAAATCCCTCCCACATGGGATGGCGGCATATACCTTCAAAGCGCCGCATACGGGGAACAATTAATGAACCTGAATGCAACAATGGAATGATTGACATGCGTAGAGGCCCCACTTGGCGATAAGGGCCCAAGCTGTCCAAATGTTACTATATTTAGCTTTTCAACAATAAATCAATACTACAATGGATCGATCATGGCCGATAACGCCACAGTATTTAGGCTGATCCTCGGAATGCGTGATATTATTCGATCATCAGCCGCTCAACAGTTGTTAACTAGTTCACGCCAGTCAAATTCCGAAGGACGCAATCCAGAGGTACGCCAGGCAGATAGCCGTGTCGAGTTGACGACGAGGTTTCGCAGCATAGCCGAGCCGTGGGCCTATGGCCGCACTCAAGCTTCTATTATAGAGCTAAGTATTCTGATTCATTAGCAATAGCTAAGATTGTTTATGCTTAACTAGTACCAATCCGTACACTACTAAATTAACCCGAGATTCTTTAATTTATTTAGAGAATATCATAATGATTAGGTTTACCGCTCGACTTAATCCGTAATGCCATTCGTTCGACTCATTGCCGATAATTGTAATCGATACAATCAAATCATAACAAATCCGTCATTGATTTAATTGACCATATTGTGGGGTCAATATTGTGTACACCGGAGTGTCGATTAAAGGCCCAGTATAATTGGATGTTTGCTTATTATTTAACCTACCTATTTTATATATGATTAGTGTTTTATACAATTGATTGCCCTTATGCCATCCTAGATAATAATGTTTATTCTGGTCAAATGGTCACTGGAATAGAACATTACAAAAAGACTCCAAACTGTACCGCGACGCACGCACTTCCGGTCATCGTAATTCCAACCAATTTGTACAAATGTAATCATTTCTTTTCCATTTTTATAGGCATAAAGCCGACACGGTTTAGATTAGTTGTGGAATAGGAGGGGCTTCCTTTGCAAAGGTACTTAACCTCATAAATAGGATGTGAACTTGTTGAATGTGATATTTTTTAATCTGGTTTGTAGCGCGCACAATTATATGAAAAATGTCCCACTTCCCTGATAACTAAGTTCTGCCACTGCAAAGTTAATGCCCCAACTTTAAATGCGTTCTAGCATTTTTTACTAAGTTAATTATTTACTCTTTTGTTATTTTAACTTGCCCCCTGAACCCAACCACGTGCTCGAACTTTAAAAAAATATTTAACGGTAATTTTACCGGACGCCACTTTTTTTTTGTTTGTTTGTAAATATTACTACGAAAATTGCCGAGGGTGACCACCCCACAATTTCCAATACAATACTAGCTTGCCCATCCTTCTATTAACGCAATCCATTAAAAAGATCTGTTTTCCATAGCAAAAAAACAGGTATTCTTTACAAAACACCGTAAGTATTATTTTTGACAAGACCGAAGTCTACCTGATGTCGGGTATGTTACAAGCACCTCAGCCGTCATAGCATCCGCCGTTACAACTTAATAAATAAAACTATTCAAGTTAGAGTGTTAAGGCAGTAAAGAGTTAAGGCTTAATTAACAGTTACGGGCACATTCCTCCTGGTTGGCTTTCCTGTATTGCTCACTTTTGCCACATTGCTTCGGTCTAGGTAAAAATACCACCGAAGAAAATACCCTGGAAAAAATTCCCTAAAAAAACCCCAAAAAATACCCCCGGAAGAAATACCCCTTGGGAATATACTCCGGAAAAAATCCCCTTGGGAATATACCCCGGAGAAATATCAAGTCCTGTTGGTATAACCAATTTGAAAAATATGAATTAAAGTATCCGATATTTTAGCAACCAGTGTCTGTTCCACACACAAGGTCGAATGATAAAGGCCTGAGATCGCCTGAAAGATTTATAATTACATAAAAATAATTTATGTATTTTTTTTAACATAATCTACCGTTTTAGATTTTTTATTAGTTGGGAATTAGCAGAGCAGAACAAACGCCACAGAAAAAATAAAGTTTCTTTTGCCTGCCTGGTGAAATTCGAGTCAAGGCAACTGACCTAAAAAATACTTTTCCTATAACAAAAACAATAATACTAAAAAAAAAGAGAAAAACCATTGGAAAACAATTCGGGTTTCCGCAGTTGTCTTTTCGGTAGCTTTTTTCCCGTTGGTTGGTTTTTTGTTCAAGCTTTTTTATCAGTGTTTTTTTTTTCCCAGCACGGTCCCTCTGAGCGATCTGCATCGCGACTCCATGTGGCCAGTTGTCAAACGAGTGACTGTTTTTACCTGCGGAAAACGTACGTTGAAAATTCGCTTCGAGGATTTTACCTACGAAATATGTGAAAACGAATTCTTGGTGAAAAGTATCCCTTGTTTTACGATTCATCCAAGCACGTGTTAATCCGCAAGCAGTAACGTTTAAACGAACTGGAAGCGAGGATGGAGGTTTGCATCTCAAGCAAAGGCCAACTGGAGTAGAACATGCAAGCCGTGCTGACAAGTAAATTAACACTGCTTTGACAAAATAAAATTGTGGTTGTCTTACACCAACTGGGGGTGTATTGTTTCCAAAGGGGACTTTTCCGGGGGTATTTTTTCCAGGGGTATTTCGAATATAGTGAGAAGGTATGGCCTTTTAAGCCATTATTAGCCGGTGATCTTTTCACCACGTGCCCGGTGTGATGGTAAAACACGATCAGCACTGGCTAACAATTATAAGCGACATGTGTTCCTGGCGTTCAGCTCTTCTGTCATGTACAGTTTGCAGCTTGTGCGTCACAATTTATTTGAATAAAAAAATAATCTATACATAACGGAGACACCTGACTCACTAGTCATTCCTTAGATGTAGCTCCTCTAGGTTAGCCGTTACTTAAACCCACGCTTGGCATGAATATGGTATTGACTTACTCATACTACAATGGAAGTTAGCACTTCCAGCAGGCAGAGCAGGCAGAGCTTATAAGAATTCGTTTGCACACGAGAATTTTCACTAAAAGGATGAGGAGCGGGAAACCCAGGATCTTTGACACCCCACAATCGACATGAGCACGAAACAACACAGGATCCCACTTCTTTGGTAAACGCCAGGGGGGAACTGAGGAGTCTTTTTTTTTTTGCTTTTATGGAGAAGAACCCAAACTGGGTACTCTGCCCCACGACGATGAGACGGACAATGATTTAGCCCGAGAAATCCAAGCTGAAAACCCAGGATCCACAATCATGCAGCGATCGCCATGAGCACGAGTCACCACATAGCCCTTGTCTCGAAAATGCCGGTGAGGATGTGGCAGCGGTCAGGATCGACCACCTTTACCTTTAAACCACCTTTATCAACTTTCATTTCATTTGAGTGATGCGTGGATTCGAATCGGCTGTAATATAGTCACGGTATCAAGGACCGCGGCGGCAGTCAAACTTTGAACTCCTATAGTCTCGCCCAAAATTGACAAAGACCAACGAAATTCGGTATTTTGGGTCGTGTCGTAACTCTTTCACTGCCTTACAAATTTTAATGACAACAGTCAAACCGTTCGGCGTCCACTACATGGCCATTTCTTGTTGTTGTTGTTGTTGTTGTTGTTGTTGGGACTCTTTGTCATCACCTGGAGACCGAACCACTGAACCGATTTTCAAGTACTATAGCTTAAAACGTAGGTATGGACATGGCCTAGGGCCTTTCGCAGGCTATTTCAATGTAACTACAATATTCTTGACACGGAAAGCCAAATGGGCTAGAAATTTTACCCTTACCTAGATATCGAACCAATGAACCGATTTTCAATTTGTATAGCTTAAAATATAGGTATTAACACCGACCAGGGGCTTTTGAACACGATTTTGATGCGACTGCAGTATTCTCGTCAGCAGAGCAATTATTATTGTAGAGCACTGGGCAGAAATAGTTAAGTGGAGTAACAAATTTTTGCAGAAATGTTGCAGAAAACATAAATTTGGTGCACAAGTCTTTCTTAACAATAAAAATCGAACCAGCCATGGACCCCTATGAAATACCCCAATGTGCCTACAGTGCCTCCCCCCCCCCCCCCGATGCCTCCCAGGGGTTTGGGAAACAAATTCTTATAGATCAAATTCTTATAGATCAAGAAATTGGGGCAAAAGTCATTCTTAGCAGCATAAAACGAATCAGCAGTGGAAAAGTCTCTTGTAATAGTTAATTTAAGGTGATTACAGTTTTCTTTTCTCTGTTATTCTTGCTGAAACAATAAAAAATAAGGGATATTAGTATTAAAAAACGCTTAAGCGTATAAAATACGGATGTAAGCCTTAAAAAACTTAAAGCCCTAAAGCAACAGATATTAGAAAAAGACATGTAAGTCATCAGCGTCGCACTAATACGTGTAAAAGAATCTCCAGCTGGCTAAATAACTAGCTGGAGATTCTTTTACACGTATTAGTGCGACCCTGATGGCTTACATGTCGTTTTCTAATATCTGTTCCTTTAGGGCTTTAAGTTTTTTAAGGCTTACATCCATATTTTATACGCTTAAGCGTTTTTTAATACTGATAGTATATAGTATAACGGCTATTATATAGTAACGGTTATAGCCAGTCCGTCACCACATCTCTGCCATACTAACTTTACCGATGTACCCAATCTTCTACTGGCATAAAGATAACACACTCAACCAATTATTAAGATTGTTATTAACTGGCTCGCTGGTTCGAATGCAGTTCACGCCAATCATGACTGTACCATGTTGCTTCTAGTACATGGTTTTCGCTGATGGTTAGCTTATTTCTAATTTACCTTTATATCATTTACATCCATTTGCATCTGCTGATTACTATTAGCAAGAATTTATAGGGTTTGGGAGGAGAATTTGTAACTCTAAAAAGTCCCTATTGAAACACATTAGATTCGTCCCCATTAGTTCAGTCCGAGTTTTCAGAGGGCGCCACGTGTTTTATCTGGTAATTTTTGCTCAATTTTCAGCCCAAATCTAAAGTAAACTAAATTACAACTATGCTAGGCTAAATTATAATTAAATTTAAGCTAATTTCGTTTAGTTTAGTTTAATTCTAGGCTAAAAACTGAGTAGAAATTCACACAGAAAACACTGGGCACCCTCTATAAACTAAGACTGAACTAATGTGAATGTATCCAAGACGTTTCAGTATGGGTCTAAGTCACAAATTCTCCTCCACAACCCTATAAATTCTTGCTATTAGCCCGAGTGAGATAGGGGTTTGGGGCTCACATCACATCAACTTGGCGTTCTGTATCAGTACTTCAATACTTCGCCTTCTTCACACCTGAGCAGGAAACGAGGGCGGTACTAATCCTTCTCGCGGCTTAAAAGTTCCCTTTCTGTTTCCCTACTTAATCCTTTCCTAGTAAGGGCTGCACGCCACATCCAACCTGTTTTGAGGGAGAACTGCAGCGCACAGTAACACACAAGCCCTGAGTATATTTTTTTAATGCAGTTCAGACCTCCAGGATCGAGAATGTATCGCAGGCCCATCAAATAATAGAACATTTTCGTATGACGCGAAAATGTAATTTTCTCTCATGGGATTTATTTTTCGATGTAATAGTCCGGTGCAATTAGATCATTTTTTTGACAAAGTTTGGAAAACATTTCCATAAAGATGAAACTTGGCAGATATGTCCAGAAATACCACCCGAGTAACATACTAAAAGTCCCCTAAAATCCCACTGGAGCTTTTGCCGCCATTTTTAAAAAATGGCCACCTCCGGCTGTCAAATTGGATATTTTCTTAAATATCGCACGAACTATCGCTCCTACCGAAAATTTTATAGAGAAATAAATAAAGACAACAAAAATCTCTACAAGAAAGGTCCTTATGATATTTTCGTTAAAACCAACAGTTTTTTTGGCAATCTACTAGTTTGCTGAAAACATGATGAATTTTGAAGAAATGGCCTCTGCTGGCTACCAAATTGCATATTTAGTGGATTGGGGGGGGGGAGGAGGAAGGGTCTGACAAAAGTTTCAAATCGGGCAACCGATTTGCCCCTTTGGTTTCAGTTAGTACACAACATTCTACGTATTTGGCTGTAACTCTTTAACCGTCAACAAATCAAAAGCATAGTGTGAAGCACAAACGTTCATCACACAAAAGTGATATACGTCTTTTAAGTAAAAGCAACCCTTGAACTCCAAAATCGTATTTAAAGTATATCACCCTTAATTTGCATGAAAGCGCCTTTTTTCAAATTGGTTATAGGGATTTTCGTGTTCAAAGTGCTGTTGCGAGCTCTCTAATAGCTCGAAGTGAACATGCTTAGGATTTTCTGAAAGGTGGAGATCTATTCTTTACATCAATCCTAACAAAAAAAAGGTGAAGAGGTAATGGCGTAGCAACGAAAGCGTATAGTGATTTCGAGTTCGAAGTGCTCTTGTAAACCCTCTAATAGCTCGAAATGGATATGCTTACGATTTTATGAAAGGTGGAGATCTATTCTTTCCATCAATCCTAACTCAAATTGTTTAGGTTAGATAGGGACCGTCCTACACCTATTTTAAAGTATACCTGTAGGTATGTTGGTATAGGGTCTAATTTCAATTTCAAAGTGCCATGGTCATATTTGTATTTGTATCTATGCTAAACAATTTCGGTTAGGATTGGTGGAAAGAATAGATCCCAACCGTTTAGAAAGTCCTTAGCATTTCCATTTTGGACTATTAGAGGGCTCACAAAAGCAATTTGAATTCACCATACACTTTTCGCTGCTACGCCATTACCTCTTCACCTTTAAATGGGCGTAGGACGATCCCTATCTAAGCTAAGCAATTTCGATTAGGATTGAAAGAAAGAACAGATCCCCATCTTTAAAAAAATCCTAAGCATGTCCATTTCGGGCCATTGGAAGGCTGGCAAGAACACTTCGAACACGAAAATCAGTATAACAACCAATTGAAAAAAAGGAGTTTTCGCGCAAATTAAGGGTGATATACTTTAAAAGTGATTTTGGGGTTCAAGGGTTGCATTTACGTAAAATATGTATATCACTTTTGTGTACTGAACGTTTTTGTTTCACATTATGCTTTTGATTTGTTGACGGTTAAAAAGTTACATCCCCCCCAAAAAGTTGTTTTTTTTTTGTGGGGGAGGGGATGAAAAATTGTGACCCAGGATTTTTAGACTCCTGTACCCATGTACTAACTGAAACCAAAGGGACAAATTGGTTGCCGGATGTGACACTATTTTTAGCCACCCCACCACACTAAATGGTAGCCGGCAGAGACCATTTCTTCAAAATTCATCACGTTTTCAGTATACCAGTAGATTACAAAAAAACGGTTGGTTTTAATGAAAACATCATTAGGACCTTTATTGTAGAGATTTTTGTTATCTTTAA
This sequence comes from Lithobius niger, assembly GCA_023313725.1. NCBI lineage: Eukaryota > Metazoa > Arthropoda > Chilopoda > Lithobiomorpha > Lithobiidae > Lithobius > Lithobius niger. The sequence goes on along the minus strand of JAHWFP010195435.1, from coordinate 20,508 downwards.
TTTATTTCTCTATAAAATTTTCGGTAGGGGTGTAACTGTAACGAGAATTTTTTTTTATCTCTTAGGAAACAAAAAAAAACAAAACAAAAAACAAAATTTGCAGCACTAAAGATTGTTTAATTCGTAAGCTTGTGTACAAAGTAAAAGATATTAGTGCATTGCCATAGGGCTGAAAAAAGGTTCCCGTGTGCAGTTTAATGAAGCAAACAAATAAGTTGGATAATCTTGTTCTACACCATGCCAGCTTCCTTTTGCAACATGGTGTCATCCCCGTATGCAACCGGAAGTGACGCTATGACGTCATCAAAATGGCCGCCGTCATTGGTTAAATAAACACTTATATCTCTGCAACCACTTGACCGATTTACTTTTTCTATAGCTCGTTTTAAAGCTATTAAGATACACTACCGTTAAAGCCCTACGAGTCAATACCAAAAATGCAAAGGATTTCACGGTATTGGCTCGCAAACTAAAAATGCCCAATTTTTTACTCAAGTTTTTATGTTTAGTTGAAAATAAACGCCCAAACAACGAGACTGGCGCAATGTTTTCTTGGGAAATAGATTATAGTAAATGCTGTTAGCTTTAAAACAAGCTATAGAAATTTAAAATCGGTTGAATGGTTCACAAATATCAACGCTGAGGCGAACGCATTTCACTAGGATGCTGCGATTCTGATGCTGATGCAGCTAGTGACAGTAAGAATAACTTCCGCAGTTTGTCGTTAGGCGCCCCCTATAATATGACGTTTGAACATTCTTCGCCAGCATATACGTCGTACATCACATATTCTGAGGCAAAATTGAGATAGACTTTCATAACAATGATAGTAGGGGAGCATATGCCGAAAAAACATGCTCCATGGCAGCTTTCGTGATGAAAAGGTGGGTCTAGTTTTGTTTCACCAATAATCACGTACAAATGTAGAATTTCCATGGTGCCAATCTCTGATGTGTGGTGTATAATATTGATGACGTCATCAAGATGGCCACCAACATAATTCATTAAATCGTTAATATCTTCATTAATATTATGGTCGAACATAGATTTTGTAAGGCTCGTTGGAAAGAAAATTTTTATTCCAAAACAAAACATCGGTATAATACATACTCTAAAATCAATGGTTTCTGTGTTATTTCGACATTTATGCGAAAAATTCACAATTACGTCACTGATGTCATTCCTGTAATCCTAATTTTAATACAGTTTTCGTAAAAAGCAATTGGCCCTGGTATTGTTTCATCAGTAAACTAGAGTAATGATTTTCATGGTGCTATCTCTGTGATACGTGTCATAAAGTAATGACATCAGCAATATGGCGGGCATCAAGATGGCTATTACTGTATGAAAATTCATAACAAGATATACACTCTAAAAAATCCTGGGTTAAAAATAACCCAACTTGGGTAATTTCGTGACCCAACAAAAAGTCAGTATTTCACACCCCAATGTTGGGTCAAAGCATCCCAACAAATTGGGTTCTGGAAAATAACCCAATAATTCAGTTGAAAAACTACCCAATTGGGTATGAAATTGTAACCAACAAATTGCTATCTAAAGAAATTTTAACAAGCGGTGAATTCAAGTGGGTCAACATTCAACTAATGTTGGGTTAAATAAATAACCCAATGAAATGTTGAATTGGATAGATTCAACAAACAGATTGGGTAACCATTCTACTGTATTGGGTTAAACAACTGACCCAATAAAATACTGATTTGGTTAGATTCGACCAATGTATTGGGTTATAACCTTAACTTGGTTGAGTCATAATTAAAACCCAACAAGCATTCAGAATAACTCACTATTGGGTAATAACTTTAACTCGATTGGGTCAAAATTGTAACCCAACAAGCAGTCAGAATAGCTCACTATTGGGTAATTATTTTAACTCGAGTGGGTCAAAATTGTAACCCAACAAGCAGTCAGAATAGACTCACTATTGTGTTAGTACTTTAACGCGATTGGGTCAATATAGTAACCCAACAAGCAGACAGAATATACTGACTATTGGGTTAGTACTTTAACTTGATTGGGTCAAAGTTTTAATCCAACAATCAGTCAGAATAGATTCAGTATTGGGTTAGTACTTTAACTCGATTGGGTCAAAATTGTAACCCAACAAGCAGTCAGAATAGGCTCACTATTGGGTAATAACTTTAACTCGATTCGGTCAAAATTGTAACCCAACAAACAGTCTGAATAGACTCACTATTGGGTAAATAGTTTAACTCGATTGGATCAAAATCGTAACCCAACAAGCTGTCAGAATAGACTCACTATTGGGTAATTACTTTAACTCGATTGGTTCAAAATTGTAACCCAACAAGCAGTCAGAATAGATTCACTATTGCGT
>JAHWFP010195435.1:0-18142 GCA_023313725.1 Lithobius niger | reverse complement strand
AAGCAGTCAGAATAGATTCACTATTGCGTAATTACATTAACTCGATTAGATCAAAATTGTAACCCAACAAGCTGTCAGAATAGACTCACTATTGGGTTAGTACTTTAACTCGATTGGGTCAAATTTTTAACCTAACAGGCAGTCAGAATAGACTCACTATTCGGCTATTACTTTAACTCGATTGGTTCAAAATTGTAACCCAACAAGCAATCAGAATAGACTCACTATTGGGTTAGTACTTTAATTCGATTGGGTCAAAATTTTAATCCAACAAGCAGTCATAATAGGCTCACTATTGGGTAATTACTTTAACTTGATTGGGTCAAAATTGTAACCCAACAATTTGTCAAAATAGACTCATTATTGGGTATTACTTTAACTCGATTGGTTCAAAATTGTAACCCAACAAACAGTCAGAATAGACACAGTATTGGGTTATTACCTTAACTCGATTTGGTCAAAATTGTAACCCAACAGGCAGTCAGAATAGACTCACTATTGGGCTATTACTTTAACTCGATTGGGTCAAAATTGTAACCCTACATGCAGTGAGAATAGACTCACTATTAGGTCAGTCTTGAACTTGATTGGGTCAAAATTTTAACCTAACAAACAGCCATAAACAACTCAGTTGGGTGTAAATTACAACTGATATGTAGTCAGAATAGACTCAACGAAGCTTTACTCAGTTGGTTCAAAATTACACACCACGTATATTCAAAATAAATTCAATGTTGGGTTAACATACTGAATTTAGACAAAATTAAATCCGTAGCACATATTCATAGCCAACGCGACGTTCAGTTATTGTTTTACACAAGTGGGCCAAAATTACAGCAAAATGTAAATTCATATTGAGATTATTTTAAGTCACTAGGATCGAAATATCGACCAAAATAGCAGCTAAAATAAACTTAACAATGAATTAATAAGTTTATTAGTGATCCAATATAACTTGGAAAAAGTCTGAATTGTAGTTACATAAAATTAAGTTAAATAAGTCGCCTTGTTGCAAGTCTTCCAATTTTATGAAACTACAATTAGAGTGATACTTTTTTCCCAAGTTGGTTAAAATATTGTCCCAAGTAAACACTTCGCACATAAAATTTGATAAAACAATTTAAAATTGGAATACGGCCATTTCCAAATCATGTGGCACCAGTCAGTGACATTTTTTAGTTAACTAAATGAAATTACTAAAAACAATTAAGATTTCTTATGCTTCGGCCTGATTTACTTATTGAAATGGGGGACATTTGAGTTATTTTCATAATAAGCAAGGAACATTAGGGTTCTACCAGAAGCATTTTTAATTATTAATAATTACTTTCCAAATTTTACACTGGTAAATATGCTTAAACCACGGCTGTGACGTCACGCTAACTCAACGCCACGCTAAATTTCCGTAGGTTAAATCCCGTTAACCGTGAGCGGAAGTGTGCGTCATCGCAAAAAGTGTGGGTTATCAAGTTACCCCACACTTTTACCGATAATCCACACTTTTGTCGATAACTCAACACTTTTGACACTTCCGGATCACGCGATGGGAACGCACACACCACAACCAAAATTATACAGCGTTAAAACCGTAACGCTATGAAAACGTACAAAAGGAATTACTTAACTTGCCGGGATATCCCAAATGAAATCCTTTACCTGCTAACGCTCATATGTCTGGCTGGCCAATTCCAAGTTTATTCCCTCCGTCTAACTCTTCTCTCCCCCCCCCTCCACAACCTAAAATGGAATGACCTTCATTCCTACCGATTCACCTATTAGGGTATTACTGGTGATTTGAAACAGTTCTCAAACTACAAACGAACAAATAGAATTACTTACCTTGCGAGAATGTCGGCACAATGTCCTTCTATCCCTGCTTCATCACATATCGAAGTTTATTCTTTCCGAATAGAGCGAGCGAGCTAGCTTACAAGCTTAACTTTGCGAAACGACGCGTCGTCTAACTCCCACCCACCTTCCAGAAACTTGAGTGTAGCCTACAGTCTGCCTACCTGCCAAAGGAATCGTCCAACACCCACTCCCCCTTCACAAATTAAAATGGAATGACCTTCACTGATTTGACATAAGGTATTACCGTATTTCTTGAAGCAATTTTCACAAACACAAAACGTTTTAATTAAATAAGAATTAGCTTGACGTCCCAACCGTGATTTAAATAATTTATTGTTTAAATCGATCGGTTATCGATTTTTAACCAACGGGTGCGATTATTGTCCGGTTCTCGTATACAAATGGTCTCGGGCTCCGCCCTCGACCTATTTGCATACTCGAGCCGCCAATAATCGCACCCGTTGGTTAAAAATCGATAACCGCTCGATTTTAACCAATAACTATTACATATTGAATAATATTTTCACACTGTGAATAAATATAACAGTTAGACTTGGTTCAAAACTTGCCATGTTATGTAGTTTTCAGTTTCTTTAAAAACAAAACATAAAACCTGTTTATTTTTATGTAAATCTATATTTATTTTTAACATTACGTTGTACAAGATGATACAAATGTACCAAAAGCAGAACGTCTTTAACGTGTTGATCATAGTTTACACAGATTGTAAATTACAAATGCTACGACTCCTTTCCATTTGAGTCTTTCATAGTCCAATAATTGTTACACGCCATATGGATTTGGTCACTATTAAATAAATGCAGATGCAAACCAACGCAATCCAATATTAAGTACTCCACTCAAGTCGCAGTTTACGAATATCCCAAGTCCATTCCAAATCAGTTTTGCACAACACTATTTCCCTTGAACAATTTTTTTTTGCTGGAAGCGTCATCCCATCCTAAAAAAGAGAGAAAACAACAAACCATTACAAAACGATTCTGTTGTTTCATTACCATGACATTATTCAGCTAATTGCATTCACGGAAATCGTGCATAGTTGTAAAAATTGAAAAATAAAAGTGCGCCTTTTATTGATCGACTAAACGATACTTACAATGCTCCATTTTTAGTCGATGTTAAAAATTTTGCTCGTTACGCAATTATGGCCAAACAATTGAGTTAATAAATTATATAGGACTCCTAGAGTCCGCAGTGGCACTGTTGCAGTGTGGAAATTTAAACCACCCGCACGCGTCCATTACCGTAGCAGAAACGCTTGGCCGGTACATTGGTTATTATGGGACGGTAGTACAATAATAACACTGTTCGATCTTGTGCTGCCTTTAACTGCACGGAAAGGCAGAATAAAACGGTGGCAATTACTTGTATACGTAAATTAATTCTCCTGACTTCGTTTTACTGATGTAGATTAATCGTTGTAACGATTTAAAAATTTAGAACGTTACGAACGAAATTTAGAACGTTACGAAGAAAATTAAACGCAGAATAAAAAAGCAAAAAAATATCCCTTTTTCAACTGTCCTGATTCCCCCATCGTCCCTGCATGTCTAAGTTCTTTTTGCTTCTCACTTTCCGGACCGCAGGTGTCCTCCCCCCCCCCCAAAAAAAAAAACCACCCCATAGCTAGTGAAATTTGGCCCAGGTGATGTAAGGAACGAATTGTAGGGATGCCAGAATCAAGGCTTTTTTATTACACCTGAATTTTTAGTTTTCTCTTTTCTGAAGCTTCAGTGGTAGGCCCTAGTATAAGTTCTTCTCCCCCCCCCCCAAAAAAGGGAAAAAATAATAATGGGGGGGGGGGTGCTTTCTACTTTTGTACTTACACAACAAATCGGCCGAGGGGCAAAGTAACAAAGTAGCAAGCAACTCTCCCCCATCCACTTTAAAAAAATTACTATTTTTTTTTGGAGGGAGGAGGGAATTGCTTAATGCTACTTTTGTATTTTGCCAATGGACCGTTTTGCTGCATCAGGGCCTTTTTTTTATTTGTGTGCCCCACACCCCGATTCCCCAATGGGGATTCTAGGACAGGAAAAAACGGAATCTAGAGTTTAAATAAAGTGCATTTTGGGTAGAAGGAGCAGGGGCCTACGCCCTTGAACTCATCCCTAATTAGTAATTAAACCTTGGACGAAACACGGATTTAGCATTTCGTCCAAGGTAAAAAAAAAGTCCTCAAAATGTTTGATTGTTTGCTCCTTTTCTTCAAGTGTGCCCCCGCTCCCTTCCTGATTGAGTTTATACTATCCCCCCTCCCCTAAAAAAAATAAATAAACTAATTTGTTTGTTTTGTCCAAAATCTTGGACAAAATAAATGGCCCTGGGATAACAAAACAGGCCAAGAGCAAAGGACAAAGTAGCAAAAAATCCCCCCCCATAAAAAAAAAACAGCATTTTTTTTGGGGGAAGGGGGGGGGGGAGAATTGCTTGCTACTTTTGTACTTTGCCCCTAGGCCGTTTTGTTACCCCCAGGGCCGTTTTTTTGTCTAGAATTCGGGACAAAACAAAAATTTTAGTTTATTTTTAATTTGGGGTGGTGGGGGGGGGGGGAATTGCTTAGACTTCAAAACTATTCGTTTTATAAGATCTTCCAACAAATAAATAAGTTCTATTTACGCAGATCGTTCTGTACATGAAATTAGTACGATTGTAAATTGCCAGCTAAAGTCATAAAGCTTTGTATGCTGTAGGTTAACTGGACAAATCGTATTTCTACAGCACACCTTCGTTCGCCGATCATCGCTTTTGCTACGGTATGCGTTGATCACGTCACACGGCCGCGAGCAAGAAATAACACAAACAGCCCGGCCCATGGGCCAAACAGATGAACCGATTCAAATAAAATATGAAAATCTTTGCAAAAATACTGAACAATACATGTAGGACTACTTTATTTTCCGAAGATAACTTCGACGATGAGTTCACAATTCAGAGGTGCAGCATTTGGGAAGAAATCGCTTAGTATTTCGTACCAGTTTGGTGCCAGAACAACCATGACATCAACAGCCATGCCCATCGATTATCAAGATCATAACATTATGCTTTTTATCTACTTCAATGCAGAAAGCAGTGAACTCGAGTTAGTGTTTTTTTTAACCGGGGAGGGTTGGGGGAACTAATAGGTCTCATAAGTAATGAACAAGAACTTGAGTTCCTTTTTTGAAACTGTAGTACCGATCGTGTAGTATTTTCACCAGAGCAGGACGATTTGGTCCCCGATGATTTCGTCTTGGGAAAATACATAGTAAAAAAATTATGTGGCGTATTTAGTACTGACATTTTTGACAAAGAGGTGGGTGGCACCGTTGGCGGTGAAATTTCGTTGGTTATTTATCTTTTGTTACTGCTGGGGCGTCATTTCCTTACTTTATTTGTGTACCTTCACAGCTGTGAGTTCCATGAGGATACGAACTCTAATGTTTTTTTTCTAAATGACGAAGCCGATTTCTATTCAGTAAATGTAACTGGGGTCTTAAATAAAGATCAATTAGTTACTTTTAATAGCAACGACTCTACATTATTAATACCAAAGACTATGATTGTATCGGCGACAGCAACAATTTAGAATCAGAGATTATCAAACAAATTTCAAATTAATCGGTTTACCAGCTAGTGAATAAGGCTACACAAAAACTTTAAAAGATAAAACGTATAAACAATATTTAAAAGATATTATTAGCCTTTTCCTGAAAGCATTGTCCGTAAGTAACAAAGCACCTTCTTAGCAGTAATGAATCCTAGCTTTCAAAATCATTATGGATCACGAAAAGGATTGCGCCAATCCGGATTGTTATTTTGGTGTCCTCCCGTTAGATCGCAATGATCGAACGTCCCATGGGATAGAAACACCGTCAGATAGAAAATGTTTTTTTCCCAACAGATAGACATTTTTTCCCAACAGATAGATATTTTTTCCCAACAGATAGAATTTTTTTCCCAACAGTTAGAAATTTTTTTCCCATTAGATAGAAATTTTTTCCCCATCAAATATAATTTTGTTTTTGTACTCATGGGGGAAAAAGGCACGGCTAACCAGTATGGCATAACCAGTCTGTAGGGCACACCACAAAATACGAATTAGTAGGTTTTTTTTTTGCTGTTTATTTTTTCTGCCTAGCGCTACTCGTATTGCGAACTGATAGGCTGTTTAAATTGCATGCGGCTTGCATTATTAGCATTTAAGGAATTTCATTTGTTTTAGTATTGTTGTAGCCTACTGTTGGTTTAGAATTGTTTTATAATTTAGTTACCAAGTGTGACAATAATTGTTAGTATTCTTTATGGTGGCACAGAATCGTTTTAGTGCTAAATATAAACAGGACGGCCTTAGGTTTCAAAGGTTGTGGAATCAAATCCCACTCAGAGCACGTTCAAGTATTACGTCGTCAGGAGGGAGGGGGTTGGCCAGTTGATGACGTAGCACCGATGTCCCAGTAAAGGGTGGAAAAACGCAAAAAAAAGGACTTCAGAAAAACATATGGAAATACAGGGTAAACACCCCCTCTTATGAGGGGGGGTCAGGTTAGAAATGTACGGGGGGGGATTGAGCAATTGATGACGAGGGGAAAGGGTTAAAAATGGCTAATTTCTTGATGACGTAATACTTGAACGGCTCCTCAGGCAGTCCGACGTTTTAGTCCAAAAGGCAACGTAAATAGGTTTGCATCTGTAGGCTACTTAGTGCTAAATAAATGTAGAGTTTGTAAACACTTGACACTAATAACATAAAATCAAGGCTTGAAAATGCTCTTAATCCTATTGTTTGCTATTCTTTTGTAGAAGAAAGGCTTTGGTTATACAATTTTAGTTTATGCGAAAAATCTCATTATAAATTTTTTTAATAATTCCCGTTATATCGAAAAAAAATCCCATGAGATAGAAAAAAATTCCCGTAATATCGAAAAAAAAATCCCGTGTGATAGAAATACATTTTCCCCTTAGGTCGAAAATTTTCTATCTCACAGGCCATGCGATATTTTCTATCTGTTGGGTTTTCGATCCGACGGGCCTGAACCATTATTTTCCCCTGCCCAATAAAACTCATTAACTCACGTAAGAAAACAAAACGGTGCAAAACTCAATTTTTTTTTCAATTTTGGGGAGTTAGTAATTGAAAAAAGTGTTTCGGAAATCAATTTCTTCAACAGTTAATCTTTGACTGACCCAGATGTGCCACTTCCAAAGGAGTGGAATGAATGAAGGAATGTTTAACAATCACATTTCATAGTAAACTGCCTTGTGACTAAACCTAATCCGTAAAGGGTTCAGTGTAAATATATTGGCATTTGGCTTAATCCTTTAATTTATACCGATATATCGGTAACCGGTATCGGTACCTACCGATACTCCATCAATTACCGATCCTTACTCCCTTTAATCCGACTTGTATTATACAACGTTCATTTGGCTATTAAATTAATAAAATAACTTAGATTCGCTAAGCATCCCTGCTTAGCTCAGTTCAGCCTCAGCCTTGCACATCAGGCCAGCTGCCAAGTATCAGCTATCCAGATACTTCTTATAGATCAGAGCATTACCTCATTGCTAATATTAGAACTAGTCCGGGTTCGAGCCCCAACTTGTTCAGCTCCACCTTTACTATTGGAACAGTTAGCTGGTTGGGTATATAAGGGCCCAGCTGCAAAGCAGTCTCTCTCACTCCAGCCCAACACACCAGCAGAGAGGTTGCCTGCCACTGAGTTTCTGACTCTAGGATCTGACAACAGTTATAAGCTAAGTAGAACTCTGATTATTGAATTGAATTCATGCTGAACTTAGGAAAGTTAGCCTAGCTCATTTTGACTATGGTCCAGGCCTAACTTCGGCAAGGACGCCCCAGTAACGATAATAGCATTAGCTAAGAGTGCTTTAACTTGGGATAAGAGGGAACCAACTAAACCCTAACCCAGCACCTTTGACTTTGAATAAATCAAATTTAATTAACCCAGAAACAACTTGTGTGGTCTCCCTTCTTTTGCTTGCCATTGTTGTGATGTTGTGTGATATTTGTTGCTGTTAATAATTAATCGGCCGGTGTAAGCTGTTTAGCTTACACACTGGAAACCCGCCACTTTTCCAATAATCAGGGGAAAGTGCGAGGTTTACAATGGTGTCCAGAATTTAGATTCGAACTTTAAAAAGCCCACGCCCAATTCATTTGTTAGCAGCAGATATCACGTCTTGAAAAAAAAAGAAGAGTTGAAAAAAAAAATAAATAAATAAATAGTAAATAAAAGGCAAGCGAAAGGGGACCAAATTGTGTGAAAAAAAAAGTGTACACTGAATAACAAGGTTGCGTAGTGGCTATTAACAGACTAAACCATAGAAATAATAATAGGCTAACAATTAAAAAAAAAAAAAATTTGTTGTTGTTGCTTGAGCACGAATTTTTTTTTTGTGTGTGGTTTTATTGTATAAGCCATGGTTAAGACTAGAAAATCTGCTTCTAGCGGTGGTTTAGTCAGAATTCCTGTGTCTAGGAATAAGCTAAAACACTCGACTAGGGGAAGGCTTATTAAAGCAAACCCTCGTTTAATTGAATCTGAAAATCTAAATGTTGTTTCTCAGACTGGGTTACGGTCCTTATCTCGGCAAGGACGAGTGCGGAAACGCACGCCGTCAGTTGCACGTAGAGCATCGGCACGCGAGCAAGCCAGGTGCCGTAGTAAAGCCAAGGTCACGAGTCAGCGCTCACGCAGCTCTTCTCACGAGCAAGCGCAGGTGGATTCCGATCATGAATCAGCTGTGCACTCTAGCGATAGAACAGCCAGTGTTTCGCCAGATAGGCGTAGTGATAATACTTTTGTTTCCTCTCGTCATAATTCCCATCATAATTTTAATAATGAAAGGCCTGTTAATATTCCTTTTGTTTCGGCTCGTGACATGCCTGGACACGATCAGCAGTTTGTTTGCTCTCGTGCCTTGCATAGCGATGCTGGTCGCAGTCGTCATTCATTCCGAGAAACGATGACGTCATCACCCATTCTTACGCCACCGGAAACCCCTTTGGTTGGCAGTGGGTCAACAGGTCCAGACTCGCTTCGTGCAGAGCGTGATCGTTTACAACACATAAACGATAGTCATGTTGAAGCTTTGCGTACTATAGTGGACAGTTTGCAAACTAGACAAATAAATAATTGGGGAAACAATGGTAATAATAACAGCGCTCGTCTTTGGGAGGACGTACGAAACGCTAAGAAAAATTTAACTGCTTTTTCTGGCGAAGGTGGTACCGATGTTTTCACATTTTTGCTCCTGACAGATAATCTTAGGAAAATTGATAAAAATCTTCCCGACTGTGAATTGATAGCAGCCGCTACAAACAGGTGTAAAGGAAGAGCTGCCAGATTTTTAGCAACAAGCGCGATCGCTTCTAAGCAAACCAACTGGGCTTCCTTTAAGTCAATTTTAATAGAAAGGTTTGGTGCTGGAGGTAAAGAGGTAACTAGAACTAATTTTCACAGAGCTAGAATGTTGCCTGGTGAAGACATTGAAAACTTCGCAGATAGGTTGGAAATAATGGCAGCCGAAATTTGGATGGTTCAGCCATCTGATGATGATTTTGAAAGAGCACTTAAGGAAAGATCACGTGACGAAGGGTTGCGTTGTACTTTTCGAGCAGCTATGCCCGACATTTTGGAAACTTATTTAGCAACTATTTGTCCTAAAACATGGGAGGACATGTTACATAAGACTTTGAAGCGCCAAACAGAGATTAATGAAAGAAATCATTACGGCCGAAATCAGCAGCCTGCTAAAGTTTCGTCTGATGTAATTTCGCCTCTCGACAAAACAGCGACAGTGGCAGCAGCAGACCTAGCCAAGGTTTTACAGGAACTCGAACGTAAAAATAAGGAAATTAAAAATATTAGGCTTCGTGATTCGTTAGGAGAAGCCAGGGTTTCCGCAGTACAGCAGGAACACACGGAACAACGCAGTTGCTTCAGGTGTTTCGGCAGGTTTCACGTCAGCAATAACTGTAAAACTGCAGACAGTAAATTGGAAGCAGTTAAGGCCGCAAACGCAAAACGTTTGGCTGCCGAAGGAAAACCAATTCCACGCAGAAGTACCTCTAACACGAAATATATTGGAAATAATCGCCGAGGAAATAATAATATTGGCACTAGAGACAATTCGCAACTGAATTTGGCCCAATATAATCGTCAGCATACAACTAACAGCGGCACAAGCCCCAATCAAGTTCAAGTCGCTCGGAGCTCACAGCAGCCACAGCAGTCAAAAAACTAGTCGACAGTTCGAAGGGAAACAGGTACTTCGAGCTGGCTGGCTATTCTAACGCAAATGAAATTCCGACTTGCGCTATGAATACTGTAAATCCTGACTATAATACATAGTCCGGTTTGTTAGTTCAGATTTTTAACATAATCGTGACAGAGTGGTCCAAAGCATGAAACTTGGCCAGATAACTAAGATGGACCTAGGAAATCATCTCAGAAGGGGTGCCACCGAATACCGGAAGTACTTCCGGTTTGGCAGCCATTTAAAGATGGCTGCCATATTGAAATAAAGAAATTACAATATCTTAGGTTCTATTAACTCGATTGTAACGAAATTTGCACTACATTAAAGCCCTTGAAATAAAGAACAAATAATGTCCCATGACCTTTAACCCTATCTACAAAAACCTTTCGTCAAAATGCAAAAGAATGAGAAATTAGGCCATACTTAACTGACATTTTGCAATGGCCACCTTATATCGCAGTAGATATCGTAAAAAGTCATAAGAGTTAAAATTTGACCCGTTAAAATACCTCCATTTTGGTACCAAATTTATTACAATCGGGCAAAGAGGACTCAAGATGTTCCAATTTCAAGTAAGCGACGTTTTGGTTCTGAAAACAAATGAAGTGGTAGGGCGGCTAGAGGGTTGAATTGTTAATTTTCTGGGAAAAGCATGAAATTTTTGTATGGATGCACGTGAAGGATAACTGGAAAAAATAGCTTTGATAACACGTTCAAAACCAACATGAGGGTGGAAGCGGTGTTCCCCCCCCCCCCCAACAGTTTTCTGTAACTCCTTCACCGTCAACAAATCTAAAGGATAAGGTGAAGCAAATACTTTCAGCACATAATTATACACTGGGAAAGTGATATACATCTTATACATAAATGCAACCCTTGCACCACAAAATCGTATTCAAACTATACCACCTATAATTCGCGTGAACGCACCTTTTTTCAATTGATTGTTATAGTGATTTTTGTGTTCAAAGTGCTTTCTTGAGTCCTCTAATAACCCGAAATAGATATGCTTAGGATTTTTTGAAAGATAATGATCAATTCTTTCCATCAAACCTAACCGAAATTATTTAGCTTAAATAGGGATCGTCCTACGCCCATTTAAACGTGAAAAGATAATGGCGTAGCGGCGAAAGCGTTCGTTGATTTTCGAATTCAAATTGGTTTTGAGCACCTTTTAACAACCCGAAACGGACATGCTTAGGATGTTCTCATAGGCGGGGAGCTGTTCTTTCCATCAATCCTAACCGAAATTGGTTAACTTAGATGGGACCATCCTGCGTCCATTTAAAGGTGAAGAGGTAATGGGGTAGCGGTGAAAGCGTATGGTGACTTTCGAATTCAAAGTGCTCTTTCCAGCCATCTTATAGGCTTAGGATTTTCTAAAAGGTTGTGATCTTTTCTTTCTATCAATGTTCACCGAATTTGTTTAAGTTAGGTAGGGACTGCCCTGCATCTATTTAAAGGTGAAGAGGTAATGTCGTAGCGGTGAAAGCATGTGGTGACTTTCTAATTTAAAGTGCTCTTTCGAGCCCTTTACTATACTTTGTTCCACATTATGTTTTCAGAATAATGACTGTATGACACCACTTTTTCTTCCACTACAAGTGCAAAATATCCACAAACATCCATTCGTAAACTCGAACAGTAACTTTGTTGAGTCTACAAGTGTGATATCCACATGTTTTTGCACTCTCAGTGCAAGGAAACGCGTCGTCATCTAGTCAGTTTTCTGAAAACATAATGTGGAACAAGCCATAACCCGAAATGGGCATGATTAGGATTTTCTGAAAGGTTGTGATCTTTTCTTTCGATTAATGTTCACCGAATTTTGTCTAAGTTGGACAAGGACTGTCCTGCGCCCATTTAAAGGAAGAGGTGTGACGTAGCGATGAAAGCGTATGGTCATTTTCGAATTCAAAGTGCTCTTTCGAGCCCACTAATAGCTGGAAGTGGACATGCTTAGAATTTTCTAAAAGGTGGGGATCTGTTTTTTCCATCAATGCTAACCGAATTTGTTAAACTCTAATAGGGACTGCCCTGCGCTGATGTAAAGGTGAAGAAGTAATGGCATAGCAGCGAAAGTATATTGTGATATTCGAATGCAAAGTACTCTTGCGAGCCCTCTACTAGCCCGAAATGGGCATGCTTAGGATTTTCTGAAAAGCTGTGATTTTTTTCTTTCGATCAATGCTCACTGAATCTGTTAAGTTAGATAAGGACTGTCCTGCGCCCATTTAAAGGTGAAGAGGTAATGGCGTAGCGGTGAAAGTGAATGGTGATTTTAGAATGCAAAGAGCCCTCTAATAGCCCAAAACAGACATGCTTAGGATTTTCTGAAAGGTAGGGATCTATTCTTTCCATCAATCCTAACCAAAATTGTTTAGCGTAGATCCAAATACATATATGAGCATTACAATGTCACTTACGGTCAATGTACTAGCCGCTACACCAATTTCAGCTACATACACCTTTAAATGGGTGTAAGACGGTCCCTATCTAAGCTAAACCATTTCAGTTAGGTTACTTAAAAATGTCACATCGCTTACTTTGAAAATTCGAGTCCATGTTTACGTTTTGTACGCTTCGATTTCAAAGTAAAGGATATTTACCGTTCCAATATCCTTTAAAAACCTGACTGTCAAAAATTTGCATGGATATTGGAACGGTAAATATCCTTTACTTTGAAATCTAAGCGTACAAAATGTAAACATGGACTCAATTAGGTTAGGAAATAATAGATTCCCATCTTTCAGAAAATCCTAAGCATGTCCATTTCGGGTTGTTGAGGGCTCGAGAGAGCAGTCTGAACACGAAAATCACAATAACAACCTATTGAAAAAAGGAGCTTCTCGCGAATTATGGGTGATATACTTTAAATACGATTTTGGGGTTCAAGGGTTGCTTTTACGTAAAGGATGTGTATCACCTTTGCTGTCCAGAATTATGTCCTTTTTGATTTGTAGACGGTTAAGGAGTTGCAGCCAAAAAACTGTTTGTTGGGGAGGAGGGGGGGGGGTGTGGCAAAATCACTCCTCCCTCCTCAGGGAGGAGGGGGTTTGAACGTGCTATCATAGCTATATTTTTCCAGTTACCCTGCATGTGCATCCATACAAAATTTCATGCTTTTCTCAGAATGTTAACAATTCATCTCTCTAGCCACCCTAATACTATTGTTTTCAGGGAGCAAAACATCGCTTACTTGAAATTGGAACAACTTGAGTTCGCTTAGCCCGATTTTAATAAATTTAGTACCAAAATGGAAGTATTTTAACGGATCAAATTTGATTTCTTATGACTTTTGACGATATCTACTGCGATATAGCGTGACATTGCAAAGTGTCAGTTAAATATAGCCTAATTTCTCATTCTTTTACAATTTGACGAAAGAATTTTGTAGATAGGGTTAAAGGTCATGGGACATTATTTGTTCTTTATTTCAAGGGCTTTAATTTAGTGCAAATTTCGTTACAATCGAGCCAATAGAACCGATGATATTGTAATTTCTTTATTTCAATGCGGCAGCCATCTTTAAATGGCTGCCAAACCGGAAGTACTTCCGGTATTCGGTGGCACCCCTTCTGAGATGATTTCCTAGGTTCATCCTAGTCATGTGGCCAAGTTTCATGCTTTGGACCACTCTGTCACGATCAAAGTGCTAACAGACCCCACTAACAGAAGAACAATCATCAATTAGAGAAGAAACAAACGTTTTATTTAAGAAGACAAGACTTCATTCTATACTCGACGCCGCAGGCCTACTTCTCGATTTGTATTCGAAAGTAGACTGGCACCAGCAGAAATTAGCGCTCAAAGACAGAACGCTTACCTTGCCCAGGCTTGCAGCTTATTTTGGTGCTATTCCAGAAAAATATGTGGCCCCATCTCTGAACGCCAACGCTCATCTGGAAAACACTTTCAAAAGTATCCTGACAGAAGTTAACACTGCTTATAATTTGTCTTGTGATTCAGCCATTCTAATTTTATTTGAAGACGGTGCCGACTCTACTAACTTTCACTCTGAATTGTCACGAGTAAAGACTAATAATCCAATCGTTTTGGAATTGATTGGCGAGGAACGATTAATCGAGTTCCGTAGCGTCTCTGACTCTAACGAGCGCAAGTCTCATCTGCTTTCAGCAGGCGAAACAATTTTGATTTCAGACAAAAATCAATCGGAATGGAAGCTACGCATTCCTTTGTTGGCTAGAATTACTGCACCAACAATATGTTTAATATATTGGGATAATACGTCAAACCCAACCATAATCACGGAGCAGAAACGTGCAAACCGACAAGCAAAGCGCAAAGTCTTGCTCGCTCGGGGAACACAGCAACAGATCGGAGCGACGCCGCACCAACTCCATCCGGCGGCTGAAATTGACACTAATGGTCTGACAGACATGCTGGCTCACGTCTCGTTGGCAAACGCAGACGACGCATCGGAGCAAGCTTTGGTAAATTGCTTAGGCTATAACGCTAAAGCGGCGCACCCAAGACCTCACCTAATTTTTAAATTTGGACATTTGAGCAAATTAGGATTATTGGACTCAGGGGCAGGGATTTCCTTAATCGAAACATCCACAGCTGAAGAATTGTTAAAAGATTATCACATTAAGTGCAGCGTAGCTACTACACAGACACCTACAGCTTTAATAGGCGTTGGTGGTACTAAGATATCAGTAAACCGAATTTTGACCACGGAAATAAGTAAATGTGGATTTTCTAGGGAACAAGAATTTAGAATCGTTCCTAATGGAAGTTTTGGGGCTATCCACATTTTATTGGGTTACGATTTCTTATCACAACAACCCGATTTATTAAAACTAAACTGTTCAGACCAGATTTTGGAAATCGGTAAGCTAAAATTTAGGCTTTCGCCATCTCCTTTTGATGCCTGGGAGGCTTATAATCAAAATAGAGAAATTATAAATTTCGAACAGTATGATGTTTCATACGAACACACAGCAACAATCAATGTTTCGTCCGACGCAGACACAGCCGAAAATCCACAGTCTCAATGGAATGCCACACCTCATGAATTTTATGAAGAAATTCCCGTATCTTTATTTAAGGATACTGTACTGCCTAGCTATTCAGAGACAACTATAACAGGCACTTTGCATATTGCATATCCTGAAATACAGAGTGGCGCATTTATTCCCGAATGTAAACCCGATTTGTTGATTTGTTTGGCTAGATGTCTAGTCAATACATCACCTACCGGATTGATACCGATAATGGTAATTAACGCATCTAGCGAAGACATATTTTTGCCTTCGGGTATGACGCTTGGTCATTACACGACTGCAGAAGTTGAGTATGATTGCCAAGACAACGAAGAAATTCCAGTTAATACTGCCTACTCGGTAATTCAACCGAATGCCACTCAAACCGAGTCAGTCATACTGCATACTACCGTTTCCACACCAGGGTCCAGTGAGATAGCTCAACGCTATCACAAAGCTGGAACGAGCAACTCGATTCCGTCAGGAATAAGCGAAACTGAAACTGATTCATGCCTTGCAAACGCTCAAGATCCAGAGCCAACCGAGATAGCCCGCGGCGTTTCCGAAGCTATTTCCGGCTCTCCCGAGCAAGCCCAGACAAAGCCCATTGAGACGTCGCAACCGAATGCGGAGGCCAGCGCTGACTCTGTCAACAAACCAAGGCCATCGCCAAAGTCACAATCCGAGATAGAAAGTGATTGGGACAAGTTGAAATTTAAATTTTCATTTCCGGATTTAACTGAAGAAGAAAGGGCAGAATTTCTTGAGATGTTGAGGACACATACAGATGCATTTAGCAAGGGCGAATTCGACCTTGGGACTTATGAGCCATATGAAGTAGACATACAAACAGGGAATGCAGCGCCAGTTCGATCTAAGATTTACAGAGTTCCATTTCATCAAAGGGAATTGTTGGATAAATACCTAGATGGTTTTGTTGAAAATTGGTGTCATAAAAGAATGTAAATCTGCTTGGCTCAGCCCTTGCCTACTCATAAAAAGAAGGCCTGAGGGATATAGAGTGGTCATTGATTTACGCGGCTTGAATGCCGTAACGGAAAATGTGTCAGTACCCTTACCAGTTATCAGTGAGGCACTGGCTAACTTACACGGAGCTAAATACTTCTCCAAGCTGGATTTTCGTATGGGATTTTTTCAGCTCAAGTTAGCCGAATCATCCATGGAAAAGACAGGATTTCAAGGATCCAGAATGACATATTGTTTTAAAAAATTGCCGATGGGACTCAAAGACTCAGCTGACGTCATCGACGCTAGTAATAAGCGTAACATTTTCTATAAGGATTTCGACGGCATGCTGTATCGAATATGGGAAAAAGACCCAGCGCAAGGACGGATGGAAGAAATTGCTCAAATCTGTATTCCAGAAAGTTTAGTCAATCACTGCATTCGTGACTATCATTCTGCCCCAGCAGCGGGACACAGAGCAGCTAAGAGCACCCTGAAACTAATACAGTTGCACTGTTTTTGGCCAACTATGGTACAAGACATTGATTATTATCTAAAGACATGTTTAATTTGTTAGCAGTTCAATAGACCTAACAAGCCCCATAAGGCCACCCTTCGAGCTTTCAAACCCTTGCAAAGACCAGGCGACAGCTGGTCAATGGATTTAATTGGAAGACTGAATGAAA
The DNA here is from genome assembly GCA_023313725.1 of Lithobius niger. Taxonomy (NCBI): domain Eukaryota; kingdom Metazoa; phylum Arthropoda; class Chilopoda; order Lithobiomorpha; family Lithobiidae; genus Lithobius; species Lithobius niger. The sequence goes on along the minus strand of JAHWFP010195435.1, from coordinate 1,347 downwards.
GCAATCAAGGTAATTTTTACGTGATGACGCTGGTAGATGATTTCTCCAGATTCGTCATTGCCTTTGGAATTCCAAACAAAAGGGCAGAAACAATCGCTCGTAAGCTATACACAAAGCTTTTTGCTCGGTTCTCTCCATTTAGGACCTTGTGGAGCGACCTAGGCTCCGAATTTGCCAATAAAGTGTGTGCCTCTCTGAGTACACTGTTTAATGTTAGACAGATCAATTTTACAGCCAACACTTCTTGGACAGGAGGTGGCGTGGACATTTGTAACAAATCTATACAGACAGTCTTACGTAAGATTGTAGCTAACAATCCTCACGATTGGGACGAGAGTCTCCCTGCAGCTTGTATAGCCCTGAATTCGACACCGCACAGCGCCACACTTTTATCACCCTTCTATTTGCACTTCGGTCGAGAATTCAGGATTCCTAGCACCCTGGTATTCGAGCCGGCCAGGAAAATTTATAACAGTGATGATACAGTCATCAGGCTGGAAACCAGACTTCAAAATGCTTTTGAAGTAGTTCGCAAACATAATGCAATAGCAACGCAAAAATATCAGAATTTTTACAACAAGACAGCACGCCCGTACCGGTTCCTTACAGATGACTACATAGTCATTAAGGACTTCGTCAAGATTGCAGAAATTTCCGAGAAATTGCTTAAAATTGGGAGTAAACCATACAGAATTATGGAATTTGTAAATCCTGTAATCATACGAGCAGTCCATTAACTGGATCCTTTCAAAATAGTAAGGATTCACGTTAACCATTGTCGGCCATTTTTTCTGAGATCCAGAAATCCGATTCAAACTTTCAACACTCCAGACAACCTGGAACAGGCCGAGATTGTTAATGGCAAACTAAGCGAATCCGAACAACAGTTGCGTGATTTTATCACGAAACTCCACGAAGATCCGACTGACCATATGGCGGAGCAGGATCCCCCAGTTTTTAGCCCGATAGCTAGTGACACCCAACGAGCGTCACTGGAAACTAGCAATGAGCAAAAAGGCGTAAAGCATAAGAATTGCGATCCTCCCGGCTGTTTCAAAAGCGAATCAGATTGGAGGAACAGCAGAAATTGAGACCAACACACAATTATTGCACTAGATCGAGTAAAAACACTCCCGAAATAAGAATAAAACGTAATCTTGAACAAGCACGAGCACACGACTGCTAGACAAGGCTAATTGAAACTTTTGCACTAAATGCAAACGCAGTTTTCAAAATCAAAATTTGGCTTTCAATGCAGATAAAGACTGTCATTTAAGGAATCCAAACAATAACGAGGCACCATGCATTAGCCTCAGGGAAATTTATCATTTCATCTGTTAAAATTGC
>JAHWFP010195434.1:24584-34756 GCA_023313725.1 Lithobius niger | reverse complement strand
CTCGTGGGGTGGCGTGAGTGTTCCGGGCATTTACGCGATTCGTGTGCATAGCCCCTGTGAGTTTTCAAGCTAAGTTTATTTTGGAACGTCAAAGTTTGTTCAGGCAAAGTTTCTTTCGGATTAGTTTGTCTGATCAAACATTGAAGTCATGAGTAGTTTTACGTGTATTTGAGGAACATAAAATCAAGTTGCAGCGATGGAAATAGGTATAACGGAAGCGCAATTTAGTTATCTTTGAAGGTGCCTTGGTTCGAGAGGAGTAGAAGTACAAACAAACACTTAAACCGACGTCATGTTTTGCATCAGTACGAAGTATCAGAAATACGACATGTAATAGGAAAAAAACTCAAAGTAACAGGAAATCAAAAGCATTTAACTACTAACTATTGCTGTTATCACTTTGTTTTCGGTCCAGCCATTGTCGATATGGATTTCAGTTCCAAAATAACCTAGAAGGACGACATGTTTTACGTCACACTACACATAAATCTTAAATTGGTTTTCCTTTAACTGACTGACACACGGAAAAAAAGCAACCTATAGGTTTAAAAAGGGTTGTCAAGCAATCGCGTTTCTGAAACACGGAGGCTCATGAATTGAGCGAACAAACCGAGCGATTTCTACGTAAACGACACCCTTTCAATGTGTTTCTCGCTTATCTCTCTCAACCTTTCATTTCGTACCTTCGTGTTACATGTAACACATGTATTACTTCTGGAGGAGTAGACGCAAAAACGTTTAAACAAATAAATCGTATGATTTCAATGATGTCGTTGAAATACAGACGGGCTGAGAACTGCGAGCAACAATGGCAATTAGTTTGTGTCAAAATAATCAGTACATCCATTTTGTGATGCTTTTGGGATCAAAGAAATCACATGAAACCACATCGACTGTAATAAATGACAAAATATTTAGATGGCAAAATCCAAATCGTTGAGTTGAATGGGATTTCATTCATTTCCTTCTTTCTGGTGACAAAATTTCCTAGTGAGTCTAATTCACCCCACACAAACGTACTAAGAGTATTGCGATGATCATTTTCTGTAGCTATAGTTTTCACAAAACGTGCTAAAATTCCACCTATGGGCAATTGTGATATCATTTCCATAAAACTTACTCACCCAAGACTCCTGCGATGAGCATTCCTTTTCTCAGCAATGTAACCGGCGCCATTTCCAGAGTAGGATTTCAATCCTTACTGTGTTCATACAAGTGTCAGCTAGTGGTTAGGCTTCTTGAATTAGACTGTGCTAAAAGCAATACCGGTTAGAAAGCACAAGGTTAAATGCCTTTATGGCATCTCTCAATTTGACCTTTTGCTTCAGTCTGGCTCTTTCATGATGTTGTAGCGGCAGTTACCTTTGAACCAATATACTACGAGCCCGAGATCATGGTCTCGTGTTACGAAGAATCAAACTCTTATTGAGTTGAAAAATAACTGCCGCTGTAATAGAAAAAAACTTATTTTATATTCAGTGCGATGGGTCGATTCATAGGGCTTGGGGAACCATTATATGATTTGGAACACATGGTGCTGTGTAAATAGACATAAAAGATCAACACACAAAAGTGGTTAACTTGAAAAAAATATTAAGAATTCTTCATTTTAGTGAACTTTTCGTCACAAAAAATAATTATGACGTTTCATCCCAGATTCTGGATTGCCACCTGATCACTGAGAATTAGCCGAAAGAGCAAACCCCCGAAAAATTACCATAAATATTTACATAAATTAGCACATTGGGCACTCAAATGTAGACAAGAATTATTACAAAAACGGCTCATTTAACCCAAACGTGTTGGTCATCTCATTGGATCGCCAAATTCCTGATGATGACAGCGCGTGTGCTGACTCATGGGAATAAATAAGAAAATATTGTAAGAACCATTGTTAGAATCGTCGTCATCGTTTCTCATTGGACGGCCTTACTTATGACAATGATAACGAGTATACTGATTGATTGATTGATTTATTTATTCATACGAGAGCTTGCACGGGCCTGATCCCTCACACTCTACTCTACCTTACTAACTAGCTTAGCTTAGATACGTGCGTATCTAGATACATGTTAGAGGGTCGAGAGAAATCTGTACTATGATGCCAAAGAAATTGCGTCCATGTCCAATAACGAAAAATAAACATTAAACAAAATGTTAAAATAAAACTAAAAATTGGTAAAGAGGCCACTAAGTTGAGAATGGTTCGGTTTCTCAAAGGAGAGATATGAACTAAATAAAACAAACTAAATGAAATTAAAAGATTGGGAAAATGGGAATTTGGTAACAGCTATTACTAAGAAAAAGAAGTGATATCCTATTAAAAACCAAAACTGGTAAAAATGACCGCCAAGTTCAAAATGTTCGGCCTTAAAAGGAGTGATATCGAGAGTAGCAATGTTCTAGTTTTCATGTGCCCTGCAAACTATTTTAGTTGGTGCGATAAACTTGGCGAATGTTTTGGTCTGTTGATATCACTCCGTTTCTGGGCCTAACCATTCTGAACTTGATGGTCTCTTTTACCAGTTTTGGTTTTAGGTATAATATCATCTATCCTCAACCGTAGCATGAATTTGAAATCAACAACCAAAGGGTTCAAAGGGTTTTATAGCAAACGTTAACTGCTTCCGGTCATCTGCCCGACGAAGACCTAAGGCCCTAAGGAAGTCAACAACCTTCAGCCAGCCAACTTTGATAATGGGTGCTATAATGAACAAATGATCATCATATTATTTTATTATTACATTTGCTACCACGTCTTGCACAGCAATTGTATCCTTACCCTCATCCTTGTCGGACTTGCAATCATTAGCCAGCCAACAATACATTCAACTGTCTCCATATCATAATTTTTGTTGGCTCTTTATATATATATATATATATGCAGATAAGATGTATGTGTGTTATGTTGATTTGTGTCATCTTATTGCACGCCTAAGATGATGGATGAATGTCTTGATGTACTTTTTGGATAAGATGTTGTGTGTTGTATGCGTGTACGTGTGTTCTGTAGTATTGTTGGTGTCTCAATGCATGCCTACGTGTTAGAACGTGTTCTATTCGTTCGGCTAGGATATTGTGTATTGTTGTATGCGTGTTGTGTAGTATTAATACAGATATAAACCTGTTTCCGTTGCCGCTTGGACTCAAATGTCAGAATACATTAACGGGAATTGAACCTTCGTCGTTTGAAAACATAGGCCGAAGCCCTACCACTCCACCATGTTGGATCCCTACACGATCAAGGATTCAATTTCTGCTCGCACAGAAATTGACTTTTAAGTCAAACAGGTTTGCATTTGTATTAATTGAACACTATTCGAGCTGATTTGGCTTTTCATCCTCTTTAGTCTGTTGTATTGTTGGCGTTTTATTGCACCACAGTCTAGGTTTTGGGCAATTGTGACCTACTGTCATGTTACGCACAAGCTAATCTGAGGCTGCTCGGTGTCGCTGGAAGTGGAAGGGATGCCGTGTATCCCTGGTGTGGGTTTGGCATCATTTGTCGTGGCTGTGCTACTTGCTATTCTAATTCGCATGTGTGTGCTGATTTTGTCTTGTTATGCTCTATTGGTCTTATATGTAGGGTGCATGGCTGTAGAGGCTTTTACCCTCAATAAAACTCAAACTCAAATTCTTATTGTGCGTATAAGCATGAACCCCTAACCAGACAGAAGCAAATTTCAATGCGTTGCTACGTGCACAAGGTCAAAATTGCTGCACTCAAGTAGTGAGTGAGGCATTTATTGACCGATTTTGAAGTCGTTGGCAAACCATCCTGCGACACCATGCAGACGCGAGCAGCCGGTCTGCTCAGGTATGAAGAATGTTTTGGCGTATATGCAGATAGGATGTTGTGTATTGTTGTACGTATGTTGTGCTGTACTGATGGCGTCTAACTGCATGCTTATGTGTAAGGATTAGGATTTTAAATATATGGATAAATCCTGCATGGATCCTGGGCAATTCTGTGGTGGCGTGAGACAAGGGCCAGGAACTAAGCCATGCCTCGCCATTCCTGTGCTGTAATGCTAACCGAGTTCCTGTACACATGAAAACACTAACTGCTGAATCAATCATCCAATCTCGAAAGACCGAGTTACGGCCAATGCATCATATGGACCACTCTACTAAACGATGACCACGGCATGTAAGCTTGACTGTTTTTTAACGATGCATGGGCACTATAAGACAATCATTGGATGGTTGATTCAGCAGGCACAGTGGCAATACTTTGGAAGTAGTAAAAGGTTATAGCTCACACGCTTTTAAGCACACATTACCCGTGATAAATACGAACATCTTGCCCTGCAATGAGTTGCTCGACACTCACATGCCTGGAAACTGACTTAAATGACACATTACCGTTGGCCATGTTGCATGCAACCATGGCCAAATATTACATCAAATTTACACAATTTTAGAGGTTCTTTAGTGTTGAGTTACCCACTTCCAGATAAGCCTAAAAGTGCTTCATGGGCCGCATCTGGCCCCCGGGCCGTAGTTTGGAGACCTCTGCCCTAAATCAAATTACGGCTGTATTACGATTTTTGAGGTACCTAAATGATGATGAATTTGCAAAATGTCATTTCAATCAGACAGACATGGTGTTCATTGTGTACACCAATGAAAAAAGTTACTATCGTCATATTGCGAACTACTCACGCAAGTGTATCAACGATGGCATGGTATCGCATCACCTCACTTAATGACTGAATGGTAATCTTTATGGAAGGCAATGACTTTCTGAAAGTAATGAATAAGGTCTAACTGGCTGTCAGGTTAATTAGCCAACATGTCGTTTAATTTCTGAACGTGTCAGAAATTATTAATTAATCTGTAAAAGTGCCACTGTTTCTTTTTTTTTACTGCTGACATTCAGGTGTCATGTCCCCTTGAGCCTGCTACATGCAAATAATGCGTAAAGTAGTGCAGCTCAGAGATAAAATAATCACAGGTCATCGCTTCCCTAACAAAAACAATACGCAACAAACCGGACAACTTGGCAAGAAAGAATGTGTCTGACGTGGAGGATAACTTGTCCGTCCACCATGCAAGTCGATCCTGTCCGAAGGCGAGCATTCGGAGAAGGTAAATAAATGGCATTGAGTTCGGCAGTTATTTACAGTATCAGTATGACAATGGCTCCAGTATTTTTTTAGTCTAGAATTTAGAAATGGATGTGTGTATGTGGGTTGTAGTTCCAGTGTTGCTTGCTTGTTGGACTGCATAGTGTTTGATGACTGTTGCATTATTGAATATTGTTGCATACGTAGAAGTTTACTGACTCTTAAGGCTGATTGGTTGTGGCTTATGCAAATGTTGTTGACAGTGAGGAACATCACTTGATGGGTTCGAAGTTGAGAGCTTGACTTAGTACAGCCAGCATGAGAGAATGTGATGTTGTTTTTCCATTCAAATGGCTCACATGCTTTATACCCCATTAAAAAACTTGTACTGTAGCAGATGTGTGGAGCGATCTTGCATCTGAGTACCTGTTGGAACATGAACAGTTAACATTTCGATCCTTAAAATGTCTGTCATGAAGAGGATGCACTACTTTTTGGTATTATTTCAGCTGTATTAGATCCTGTGGTCTAAGTAAATCTGGCATTTAACTGGTCAATACTTACATTACTATCAAAAAATAGTCATGGTGACTTTGCTTAGGGAGAACTTGTGGCCGACATGTTGTTTGATGGCATGTTGTTTAATGTACAGCATGTTGTGTGACAGTACGGCAAATTGTCTGACGGTGAATTCAGGGAATGCAAATATTGAGAAATCAAAATCGAAATTGTGTAAGTCTCAGTGAAGAGTACTGATTGCGTTAAGTCATAACCCCCGAAAATTTCCTAGATCAACTGAGATACCAGAAGGATAATCCAGTCTGCTATGGGTTGTCGCAAACCCATCCCAAGACTTCATTTTTCTTGGAGAGATACTTGACTTTGCTTGTATGGGATTCAGTACAACAGATGTCTTGTAATCCATTGAAGTGTTTATAAATATTGGTAAAATCTAGTTTTCCACAGAATGTTCAGTCCTTAGAAGTTGACTTGACCGGAAGTGAGTTTGGTCTGACAGGTTGAAGCTATACCAGAATTAAATGGCCATGCCAAACATGAATCATGAAACCTCAAACAATAATAAAATTAATTTAATCAAATAATTTACAAACAGTATGAATATATACATAAAACAGTGTTTCTTTTTAACTGTATTGCTTCACAAAAAGCATTCCCCTATAGCAGCGTTGCCAGTATGTAGCTGACTGTAGTGGTCAATAATTTTATTGAAAAAAAAATGGTAATAAACGGTCAAACTAAGTTATAAGAGACAGATACATCCAAGGCAACTAACCACGGATACAATAAAACTGCCGTTAACTTAGTTCTGTTGCCCTTTTGATTAAACATCACGCTGCCAAAAAGAAAGCTAACCACCAATCTATGGATTTAGCAATAATGGTCTAACTGACTCTAGCAGCCTTTTATTAAAAAGGCCGGCAGTTCGATTCCCATTCGGGCCATCTGGCAGTTAGATGCAGTTGGTCATGCATGCTATTTTCTTAACGTTGGGAGATAACACATTGTGGAAAATTCGTATTGTCAGTTGTATGCTTGCTATTTATAAGCCTACAAATTGCTAATTCCGTTGAATAACAACTCAGACTTGCATGCAGAAAGGGACTGCAGGATCTAGTTACTGCAGATTTGAAAGGACATGGCATCAACTATTGATCCAATTTCTGGAGTATTATCTTTGGCAAAACTAAACCAAAAAATGAAGTTTTACTTGAACTGGTGATCTTATCCTTGTAGTGATCTTAGTTTACGAAACTAACACATACAACTAAATAGTATTTTCCCAGTTGAGTATTAAGAGATACAGTACTGTGTATGTCAATAAGTTCATTCTTGTAAGTCATTAGTGCCCACAATGAACAGTAAAATTATCCTAAACCATTTACTTCACGTATCATCGGAATGTTTTCCAGATGTTTTGTAGCGAAGCAATTAATTTGTTCACAACAACACCAAACAGATATCTTAAACATTGTCTGCATATACAGTGTCTGTAAGTGCAATTTTTCAGTTGTAAATACTATTTTACAGTTGCAAGTTCCGAATTTAGTGACATTTACAATAAACTGTGTAAAAGAAAAATGTTGAATAACTTGAATGTCACTGGAAATAATACCAGGGAACGCAAGCATGCTTCTAAAACCAACTTCAAGAATGGCTGTGGTAACTATCTGTTTCTATTTTTATGGCTACAACTGGATCACAAGAAAATTAACAGAGAAGCCATAATTTTGCAAGTAAACATAGAACTGGGACCGATTACGATTTGTAACTACTAAACTTCTGTTGAAACAAAAACAGTTGTTACAATACGTCCAATGAATAAATCTTTTTTCTTTTGTCTTGACCTTTGCTTTATGCTTAAATTGATCTCGTCCTAGTGGTTTAAGAAGTAAGCACATAATTTCCAATTTTATTCTGACCATCCATCACACGTATTTAACAAAGTTAGGCTACTCTTAACCATTATTTTCGTCACTGCCGTGACGAAATCAAAATCTTCATCAATGCCTTCATTATTACACTCCAATGAATCATAATCACTGCCTTCATCATTACCCTCTGGTGAATCAATACATTGCCTTCATCACTGCTCCGATGAATCATAATCACTGCCTTTTTCACTACCCTCAGATGAATCATAATCACTGCCATCATCACTACATCTCTGATTAATCATAATCACTGCCTTCATCACTGCTGTCTGATGAGCCATAGCCACTGCCTTCATCACTACTCTCTGATGAATCATAATCACTGCCTTCATCACTACTCTCTGATGAATCATAATCACTGCCTTCATCACTACTCTCTGATGAATCATAATCACTGCCTTCATCACTACTTTCTGATGAATCATAACCACTGCCTTCATCACTACTCTCTGATGAATCATAATTGTAATCATCATCTTGGTTACTCCTCACCTCCGAGGACAGCACATAACTATCACTGACATCTGTGATGTTGCCTTCTACTACTGTGGAATCATTGTGGCCTCTTGCTTCACTGGCTTCATCACTACTCTCGTAATCTTTGTTCTCACTATCCTTTTCTAATGTTGTAGAGTTACTAAATTCTATTTCATCAATATTCCCTATTGATGGTGCGGTGCCCTCATATTCTGCTTCTTCACTTGACTCATCTGAAAACATGGAATTCTCATAATCTGATTCTTCACTGGACTCGTATGATAACATATCATAACCACTCTCTGATGAATCGTAATCACTGCTTTCTTCACTAGTCTCTGATGAATCATAATCACTGCTTTCTTCACTACTCTCTGATGAATCATCATCTTGGTCACTGCTTACCTCTGGGGTCACCACATAACCATCACTGATGTTTGTGGTGTTGCCTTTTGTTTCTGTGGAATCATTGTGCCGGCTTGCATCACTGACCTCATTTGATAGCAAGGCGTCCTCATAACCTTTGTTCTTACTGTCCTTTTCTAATGTTGTGGAGTTACTATAATCTATTTCATCATTATTCCCTATTGATGGTGTTGTGCCTTCATACTCTGCTTCTTCACTTGACTCGTCTGAAAACATGGAATCCTCATATTCTGATTCTTCACCAGACTCATACGATAACACATCATAACCACTCTCTGATGAATCATGATCATAATATTCACCTTCATCACTACTCTCTGATGAATCATTGTGATCATCATCTTGGTCACTACTCACCTCTGTGGACAAAACATAACTATCACTGACATCTGTGGTGTTGCCTTCTGTTGGCGTGGAATCGTTGTGCCCGCTTGCTTTATTGGCCTCATCTGATAACATGGAGTTCTCGTAATCTTTGTTCTCACTGTACTTTTCTAATGTTGTAGAGTTACCGTAATCATCATCTTGGTCACTACTCACCTCTGTGGACAAAACATAACTATCACTGACATCTGTGGTGTTGCCTTCTGTTGGCGTGGAATCATTGTGCCCGCTTGCTTTATTGGCCTCATCTGATAACATGGAGTTCTCGTAATCTTTGTTCTCACTGTACTTTTCTAATGTTGTAGAGTTACCGTAATCTATTTTGTCAATATTCTCTATTGGTGGTGTGGTGCCCTCATACTCTACTTCTTCACTTGACTCATCTGAAAACATGGAATCCTCATAATCTGATTCTTCACTGGACTCGTCTGATAAGACAGAGTCCTCATACTGTGTTCCTTTATTGTCTTCTGATATTATAGAGCTACCAAATTTTTGTGCATCAATATCCCCTTTAGATGGTATGGTGTCCTCATCTCCTGTTTCCTCATTGATCTCATCTGATAAAATGGAGTTGTCATGTTCTATTTCTTCACTGGACTCATCCGGTAACATGGAATCATCATATTCTGATTCACTACTGTTCTCACGGTCCTCTTCTGATGTTGAAGAGCGACTGTACTCATCATACCCTGTTTCTTTGCTGGAGTCATCTAATAACATGGAGTTGTTATAATAAGTATCTTCACTGTCATCACTTGATGACAAAGAGTCATGAAGAAAGGAGTCATCATTGTACTCTTTTGATGTCAAAAAGTTGTCATAATGTATTTCTTCTTGACCCGTTGCCACTGGGGTAGAGCCACTAGAGTCTGTTTCGTTATGCATATCTTCTGAAGATAAATTCTTTGTTTTATTGTCCAAGCTTTTCTTCTCTGCTGAATATTCGTGTGTGTCTTCAATATCCTGCTTTGATGACGAGTAATGATGAATTTCGTCATTTAAAACTTGTGGCAAATAATGGTCTGTTCCATTACTTTTCTTATCATAATCTGTTTCATCAACCTTCTCTTCCTCAGATAAGTAGTGGTCTGTTTCATTAGCTATTTTTTCTGCTGATAGGAAATGATTTGTTTCATTTCTTTTCTCTTCTATAGACAAATCAAGATCTGGTTCTTCAGCTTCATCTTCTGACATTAAGTTTTTCCCTATTTCTTCTATGTCTTCATTAACTGTTCCATAATAGTGCAACAGTGAATTTGTAAAAGGCTTCTCCGAGGCAAGTGTCATGAACGTACTAAACTGGGGCAATTTTGTTTGTTTGACTGGAGGTGAAGTGAGAAGCCCTTTTAAAATGGACCTG
>JAHWFP010195433.1:18660-34611 GCA_023313725.1 Lithobius niger | reverse complement strand
TCCCAATAGGGAATTCCCCCACTGGGGGGGCGGGGGGGTCTTGCTAGTGAGGAGGTCGATATGCACCGATAAGAATGATTGTGTGCCAAATGTCATAATTTAGCTGGATTTCCGTGAATTTGTTGGTCAAGCCTCAGGTAGGGGGCACAGGGGGTTTTAGGGCGGTGTATCGAGGGGGTATCGAGCGGTGTATCCAGGGGGTATCGGGTGGTATATCGAGGGGGTTTCATAGCTGCTCCGATTTGTACTGCTAAGCATGACTTGGCAACCAAATTTCTTGCTTTTAGCTTGATCTACATGAATTTGTTGGTCTTGTGTCTGTGAGGTCGGCACATGGGGTGGGGCTTGGGGTGTCCTTGGGGAATATTTCATGGGGGTTCCATGGCTGATTCGATGTGTGTTTCTGAGAATGACTTGTGGGCTATAATTCAAGATCAGCGCGATCAGCAAGAATTTGTTGGGTTTTTCGCTTGGATATCTTCAGCTAAATTGTCTGTCTGGGATCCGATGGGTTACACGACCGTCGCTTGTCTGGTAAGTCCAGGTTCTATCTTGTCCTCAGACACCATCTGGTCATTTCATGTCGATTGCGGCATCTCAAAGATTGTGGGTTTTCCGCTTTGATCATTGTTGTGGGTAGGTAACTCAGTTTGGGTTCGTAAACCCTAATAAAGCAAAAAAGAAAATGCTGTGACTCGGCCCTTAAAATAACATTGGGATTGATTTGTAACTTTGAATTTAGGCTTCCCCTAGCCTAAACCGGAAACCAGCAAATGGCCGTCCCATGGTTAAACTATTAGGCATAGTAATACGCAAATTGTCAGCTTTATGCACTGCAGGGATGAATTTATTTTCGTGAAATTTGCTAGCTAGTCACAACAGTAGTTAGGCAAATATCAACGTTATTCACATCTTTTTAAATAGTGACTTTAATGTTGTCTGGTGACCAAAGTCACCTGATCAAACGAAGTATCAGTTTTTTCTATGGCATTGTTATTTTATCTTAAATGGCTGAAAACAGCCAAACCGCCATAGCTGTAAAAGACACAAGTATCCACCAGTCGCCATTCACGTATAAGTTATCTTGATAAAACGGACGTTAATGTTAACATTGAATCTTGGCGGCTGACACACTAGCATTTGTCTTCATAACGTGAGAAAAGAGTGAAAAGGGAATAAATTTTTAATGAAAAAACGACACCCTTTCCAAAATCTTAAGCAACTGAAATGTAAGACATCTACTTGGCGTCTGCGATTCCATTATCAGACATCAATTTTAAGCATATCGTGTGCCTGTAAGCCACAAAAAAATATGTTCCGTTATTTGAGACTGACCGATGGTTTGAATTTTATCAGTATTACGTTATTTTGGCTTCGATTAGATATTCCACGAGGCCATGAAATTAATCTCTTTCATGATTATAAGCCTTTGACGAACTTAGTGCATACAGCACGTCTCATATTTTCATTGAGAAGTTGCTTCATCTGCAGTGAATATCATTTTCTTCGTATCTCTGGCGACAGTAAGTCAGACTCCAGCTGGGATCTCGTGAAGTGCGACAGAATGCATAAACTCCTTCTCCGTGTTTTGTTGACTACAGTTTCCTGTGGAATTTTATCCGGTAGGTTCATTTTAATTTTGTTCTAATTACGGTTTGTTGCATAATAATATAATTAAACAAAAGGTAAGGTTGGCAGACAAGACTGCGGGATTCGGAAAAGCACATCGTAAATTATCTCAACATCGTTATTCTGCTTTTACTTTATTCCTTCATAAACTATACACACTTGTAATACGGAAATACGGAATATAATTTGTAAAAGCTGTTTTTATTTACTTCGTAACAATTTACGCGTGCATTATATTTTGGAGTTGCATGAGTTAAAATAGTTCAAGAAATTATCAAATAGAACTTGCGCAGGTAAATTGATAAAAAAACCGTCAGACAAATCTTAGTTCATACTTTGCAGTCACTTGGTGATTATAATTAGTAGCGTTGCCATTTTAAGTGGCAAGTTCCAGGTTTTCAATATAAGTCGTAAACGTTTGGTCCCCCGTGAACATCGCAATATATGAAAATTATTTCCTGATTAAAAACAAATATCTGTTCGGTTTGCTTTTGGGTGGTTTGGGTGGCAGAGCAGTGGCAGAGGTTAGCCTAACTGCTTAAAATACATTATTCTGATCTGCAATGCATACGGTATACTGGCCGTTTAGGGTAATATGAGAGACTACCAGTCTCATTCAGGAATTATGGCATCAATCCTGGACAATTCGTCGGCTGTTGGCTGATTTCTACCATTTCTTAATATCAGTAATGTTCAAAGTGAAGCTAATTCATTAAGCAATAATTTGGCTTAAGGTATTGAAAAATTTATGTAAAACCTAACGCATCTCATAATTTTTTAATTAGTTTATATAGACGGTTAGGAAATTTATTATTACTTACACGGTTTTCCTATTAACAATTATTTAATATTTCACTGTATTAATAAATATATGTGGCTTATTAGATATTCGCTAACGCGAAGTACAAACTCACTTAAAGGCGCCTATTCACCTTTAAACGACAATAAGCCTATGCACACAAATGTGGGCCTAGTCACTGAAATACAGGCTAGTCTATGAAATGTAGGCCTAGTCACTCAAATGTAGGGCTGATCACACAGTTATAGGCCTACTAGGGCAACACCCCGTATATTGCCGGTTTTTTATGGCATTGTTGTGATTTCCGTTTACGTGAAAATGCTGTAATACCCCGTTAGTAGTCGCCCAAGCTTACAGTAAGTTTCTTAGTTCCAGGGTTAAGATACATAGTGGCCTAGATCCCGTTTGCATGAAAATAGTGTGACTGGAAAAAAAACACGACTTCATCAGCACTATCCCTCTTCGTTTCAAGGCATCATTTTGCTTTTAAAGAGTGTCTTCTAACAATTCGCGTTGCTAGTGCGAACTGCCAGCTAAGAATTTAAATAAGGCACATGCGGGATGGTTTGAGGGTGGGAAAACGAGGAACCGTTTAAATTAAAGTGCCGCCTCGTATTTACAGTCATTGTTAGCGTTTTTCAAATGCGTCTTTTTTTGTGTCCTAACTTTGTCGTTTTATTTAGCCATTTGTGGTTCCACGTAATATACGAGCAGCGGAAGTTTCCTTATTTTATGGCCACTTACTCCCTTTTTAAATTTCTACTTCATCAACAATAAAACTGTATTGGATTTCTTCTTGTCGAGGTTTTATTTTTTTTATTTTTTGTGGCCGATGTAGAGGTGGAGTTTTTTTTTTTTGGGGGGGGGGGGGGGGGTAGGGGAAGCAATTTGGTTGTGGGTTTGTTTTGTTTTTTGATGATGTCGAGATGTATAAGTATGCAGACGTCAGTCAGCTACTTCAACAGCAGCAATGGCATCTGGTAGGAGAAAAAGCATTGTGGGAAAGCTTTTCAGGATAGCATGCTTCTCGAAGGGGCAGCTTCGAGACCGCCTTGAGCTTTATTTATTTCGGCCAGCATGAACATGGATGGTAGCATATAATAGAGATCATTAGAAAGTGGGCTATTTTAAGTCGCATGATCACCGCCAGCACGAACATATAGGCGTGTAGTAGAAGAGATCAGGATAGATTAAGTAGGTAGTGACGCTTTTCTGAAAACGGGGGTAAAGAAAGACCTGCTTCCACCAACGGCACCAGATGGCTGCACTTGTCTGGTCCGCGTAGGAGGTGAAACTTGAAATAAAGAATGGCGACATCGTTGCTATGGTAACCATGATAATAGCGACAATACCTGCGGAATCAGACGAAATACTCGTGCGTGGGCAACATCCGAAGTTGAAGAACCTATTCTGTATTCGATTCAAACTGTATACACTTCGTTACACTAAGCATAAACTACGGAAGAAGCTTCAGCTTGAACGGCCGATGAGCAACGCTTCTCGAACATTCTTGGAACACAAAACTATGCATTCTACTTAGCTCCACTCGTAATGACAACCCGTTTTGAACTTGAATGTTGGATTTAAAAAATAAAACTCCCCCCCCCCCCAGTTTTTATCTTCCTTAGTTATTTTAATCTCCTAATCTTAATTACGGTATATTTTAAGCGATTAATTTTGTATTCTTATTGTGGTCGATTTGTTTTAGTGACGCTAAATAGTTTTGATCCCCATGATGCTTTGCGCTTCCTTTTAAACAAGCGCTTAGCCGAAAACCAAATCCTCTGTGTTAAAGGACTTGGTGGCGGTTGTAAAGTTCAATACATGGTCAAGCGTAGTTAAGTAGTTTTTTTTGTTTATTTTGTTTACGTTTTCTTAGGGGGTTGGGGCGTTTATTGCGGTAACCTTACACATACAGTTTTAACATTGAGGATTTTGTTTGTGCCCGTTACTTGAGGACAGCACCCTCTGGCGGCAGGTAATCACTGAAAGCAGGTAATTGTTTCGGTCCATAAGTTTACCGTTGTCAGAGAAAGAGTTTCACTGCCTGTATATTCTTCTACCCTGGAAGTGATTATTAGCAATAGGGAATTATCAGAATTGGGGGAGGGGGAGGATTTGAGAAACAGGATGCGCTGATTGAGTAAGCGAAGCGAGTTGCTCTCATACCCAACCAATGTTGCAAACCGTGTTTGCAACACCACCCTTCAGCTAGTTTTAATATATTTTTTAAGTGTCCGCTCAGCCACAGTTCATCTTCTATGCACTTGAAATAGAAAACGACACTTTCGTTTATCCAGAAGTGTTTCAAGTGAATGTGCTGCACTTCCTTACGTGCTGTAACTATTAGTCCTTGGGCCACTCTGTATAAAGCCTTAAAACAAAATTTTGTGGAGAAAATTTTGTACCACGAGATATTTTAACCCGTGTTAGTACATGATATAGGGAGCATGTTGTAAAAATATCTTGTCTCTAAAATGTCAACTGCTCCTACAGCAGCTTGTTACACGGTAACAGTGACACATGCTAAATGGTGCACTTCAACTAATAAAATATTGCTTCTAATAAGTTGTTGCAAACAAGACAAGAAGTCCATTCAGTAGAAAAAGTTAGTAAACAAAGATGCGATCAAAATAAATGAAATATTGCCGCGAGAACATCCGGGAACTGCAGTGAAGCCCAGCGCGCATCCGTCTAGATGCCACACACTAGGCTTTACTGTGGTCCTCGGATGGCACGACTGGTATTGGTTTACAAAGATGTAGTCGTATCTGTTGTTCTTTGGACCTTAATGTCAGCATGCACGAGCAGGAGTTGAACCGGCAATACACTATATAGAACAAAGAAGTCGAGCAGTTTGACTACAGTGACATGTCCTCTCATCGTGCTCGTGGCACTGTGTTCATATGATTAGAAAAGCGACTACACCATCATTCTTCGAATTTTTAATATCCTCTTGGGGTGTACTGCTGACATGTAAATCCAAAGGGCAACATCTGTCTGCCAACATTTTTTACGTTACTTTAAAAGTAGCAAGAAAGAAAGATAGTGCTGGATTTCATTGTCTCTATTAGCCTTTAGGGGGTCTCAAAATAGTCAAATCGAAATGAGCAAGTTCACAAATTGATTTCTCCTTTACAAAAATGGTTTCATTCTGTTTCAGTATCTGTATGTTGATATTGTAAATTCAGGCGGTTGTGTTTAGTTTCAAATGCATGTGGGGGAGGGGAAGTCACGTGGAAACCAAAGACCAGAGGAAGTTCCTTGCCGAGCAAAGACAGCATTCTGCAAAAAAATGTGCCGTGGCTTTTAAATTTTGTTATTCTAGCTTACTTTATAAAAACAAAATAGCAAGTAAACTGTATAATTGAGACCGACATTCAAAAGACACTCAGCCTTTAAAACTCACTTTATAGTTGCTAAAATAAAAAATGTAGGCTATTGTTCAGTCTTTCAACTCTATATGTTACAAGTATAGGGTACAACCAACGGAAAGCGCTTTGCATTTGAAAGCGTGGGGTTAAAAAAGAAGTTTAATTTTCTTATTTTTTAGCACCCTTCGTACAAATAGTTATTTTGAAACAAATGGACATAATCAAATAGAAACATATTTTTTTAAGAAAGAAAAATTTGATAGGTGCTAGGTTAAAGAGGATACTTTCAATTAAATAATTTTTGAAAGAAAGTAAAATGACTATAGGTATGGCATAGAGCAAGTGCATTGATAATTCATTAACATGGCCTAAAAAGTTAAACTTTAAGCATAATGTATTTACGGAAATAGCTTAGCTATAGCTATAGGCTGTATTGTAACCGTTTTAATTTACAACATTATAAGACTTACACAACGTAACCCCATAGGGTGCAAACAATGGCAAACCCTGGATTTTGTTGGGGAAGAAGGAGAGAGAGAGTTAAAGAAAATTAGAATTCAGAGTGCTCTTCGAGAAATTCAGCTAACAGGGCTGGAGAGGGGGTGTTGTAGGCCATCGGGGCTCTCCCTGTTAAACAACTTATGTGTAGCTGCTTTAGTGCCTTTAAAACAGTTTAAATGATTACGTTTACTTTTGCCAGACTATGCGTAACTTCAGAATTTGGTGAGGGTGGGAGGAAGGAATGCCCCCCCCCCCCCCACAAGGGTTCGCCACTGGGAACAAATCGCATAACTTCAAGGCCAATGGAGTTTATTAACTAGGAACCGCTTTTAACGTTTAATTGCTTTAATTGGACGGGGTAAATCCTTAGGCCACCATTTGTACACAATCGTAGCCAACAAATTACAAGAAAAAATAATTAATTAAGAAAATGTGTCGTAACATGGATTCAGGAAAATTTACTAGGTATTCCAGGTAGCCCTTTTAGGCACGTTTCATTTATTTTCATTTATTTTATTTTAGGGCTTTTTTTCTTCTTGCCAACGAAGCGTTGCTAGCTGTTGCAATTCGCCTGACTGTTTAATAAATATTCTCTTTAACAATCACACTATACAAAGCACACTACACCGACAGTGTGCTCTCTGACGTCATGCTTAAACAATAACAGGGCGAAACAATTAAACGAAACGTCCAAAACATAAGCGGTATAGAGTGTTGGCATGAGCGCAGCCACATGTTGGCGCAGCTATCTTGCCTGATCTTGAGTGATTTGCACTTGCTTGCTCTTCGCGATCGTTGATTGGCTAATTGGCCTAGGTTCACACTCGTTGAGTCCATACGCAATTCGTAAAAGAGTTCCACCGTATTTCTATCGCTATTTCCAGATAATTCGATTTTTGTAGTCAGCCAACATAGCTTTACAATCTGGGCCAAAGATCTGGTGGTACACAATTTTCTCTACACACTGAAACAATGGGGCTCTGTGGCCCAAGGACTATATCGCCCTCTATCGACAGAAAGCTGGAACAGGACCAATCGATCGAATTAGTGGCGCTTTCAGCTGCCATATTATCCAAACTAGTCACGTGTGCTAGTTTTCATCCAAGATCCGGCCAGTACTGTAGTGAGGCCGTGCCGGAACTTAACTGACACCTGCCAAGGGGACTGATCGTGGTTAAGACGACAAACTAACTTGTCTGCAGACATTTTGGCTCTATCATCACTACTTTAAATGGTTGAAATTGGGCGTGTTATCTTACGGTTATGCGTTTTGGTATGATGTCACTAATTTTGGTGGATTTTTCCTAAAATTGATTACGTATACAGCACCAATGTACTGTAAATGCTCTTATAAACCGTGCCCGTGGGAGTACCCGGCGTCTAATGAATTCCAGGTCGTACGCTCCAACAGAAAAAAAGTGGTGGCTAATTGCGGAAAAGTATTACATCCTTCTCATAAAAAAAAGTTCTTAACAAGATATGAAGTAACAATCTGTAATCACTGAACTGTTGCAACAATATAGACCCACGGTAGTGTGTCGCCGACAAGTAACAGTCGATCATCCTTTTGTGGTCATCCGATAGTTAAAAAATTGATCGTTAATGATAAAAAGGCGATGATAAAGGGGAATCTGGCTGTTGCAGACATAGGGCCTTAGGGCTTCGGGCAGATGACTAGGAGTGGTTAACGCTCGTTAAACCTTTTAACCCTTTAGCGACTTCACTAGCAAGAACAGTGTTGCTTTAAGATCCGCTATTACACAACACGCCACATACAATCGTGTTATTTCTCTTTCCCAATTTCTCCTGCAGTAACAAAATATTTCCTTTTTTCCCACGTCTTACTTTTTTGTTCCCCTTTTTCAGCGCAGGAAGTCCTCTTAATGTTTCTTACCTAGTGTCACTTCCCTGCCCACAAGTAGAACATCTTCGTAATCTCATCCACGTTTGCCGTCCTCTCTTGTTTTTCTCTTTTGTCTCTTAGTTCGCCAAGTTCCTCCACACTTTTCCATTCCACCAGAGAAAGCCTATGAGGTGATGCCCGGCTCCAACTTGAACGTGACATGTGTAGCTGTGGGTTCTCCTATGCCTTTTATCAAATGGCGCCAGGGGGCTATCGAGCTCACTCCCAAGGACCAGACACCAATCGAAAAGAATATTCTGATCCTCGACAACATTCAAGAGTCGGCAAACTACACATGCATCGCCTTCTCGGGCCTTGGCAGCATCGAGTTTACTACACTAGTCATTGTGAAAGGTAAGCAAAGTGTTTTCGGAATTTGGGCATGTGCAATTCCTGTGGTTAATTACATTCAGTTGAAACAGGGTTCCCAAACAGCTTGGGAGACCTGGGTATTTTTTTAAATCGGGGTAAACCTGGGAAAGGCAGGGGATTTAAGATATCAAGGGACAAAAGTCAGAAGATTTCAAATAAACAGAGTACTGAATAACAGTCATTTAAGGGTAACCCGTACTCTTTAATTCAAAATCGCAAAATACAACAACGTTACCGTCCAACCTATTTTCACAAAATATCTGCCTGTCTTGAGAGATAAAACTTACTGAGAGCGTTTTAGGGCCCTAAATTTAGGGTCACTTGAGACCAGGAGAGTTATTAGACCTACCTGTGACATATTCCATTCTTCATGAACTAACCGTTGTGTCCAGTAGTCGCTTTTTCTCCCTGGGCGTAGGTAACCAAACACGTGGACAAAATTTTATATTGGTTGTTAAATCCATACAAAGGCACTGTCGAATTTTTTTTTTCTTGCACCATGTTGTGAAACCTTGGTATGTGCTCCCGGCTGATATTGCCCAAGCATCAACACTTGCTGCTTTTAAGAATAGGCTGAAAGATGTTGATCTTGGCAAATATATGAAATATCTGTGTTAATATGACAATTGCTTTGGCCTGCTTTTTCTTTTTTGCTTATTATTTAATTAATACCGTTGTTACTCATTAATAGTTAAGGCAGAGAGTATCAGTGGATATTAATTATCCCTTCCCTGGCCTATTCTATATATGTTCACAATAAATGACTTATTCATCATTCATTCAACCACAAGCAATGGCGGATTTAAGGAAAGAGGTTTGGGGAGGAGGGGTAATCCCCTACAAGGCCCTTTTCTTCCAAAAGAATTTGAAGGCTTTTTTTGGTCTGTTTACTGATGTTTACCTTGTTTTCCTTCTAATGCCACCAAAATTCAATGCCGAAAGGGCCCTTTCCACAGAAAACGCCCTTTTAGACCGAAGGCCCTCTCCCCTACCCCATAAATCGGCCCCTGACCACAAGTTTTATTGCTATACAACTCTGTTTACAACCGTTCTTTTTTTCCACCATAATTGACATTGGCAACAGATTTTTCGCCGTTGATTGTCAGCTACCGTCTAGCACCTCAGTATGTACGGTTCACATGTAACATGTTAAAACATGTACGATTCACATGTAACACGAAACGTGGTTACTGGACACATCTTGTGTGAGAGGAAACCTAAGAGGGTAGGGGAAAAAACTGATGACCCTAAAAAACGTTTCATCTAAAAAAACCTCCATATCCTGAATTTTGACAATAGGGAACCAAGCCACCTTACTTATAAACTTTTTTAAGCTGAAACGCTTTAATACAAAAAAAAATATTTTATTCACAAACATTGGCGGGGAGGCAAATGATTTTTTTTGGGTTAAACTTCAAACATGAATAAATGTACAAAATTAAACGTACTTAAAACCAGATTTCTTATTGCCTTGGAAAACATCTTAACCTGATAATTTTAGCATTACATTTATCCTGAATGTCGTTTCCATGGAGGTTTTTTGACTGCATGTAGCCACCTGCTTGCAAGGCCACACTGTGCCTGCGTGGTGCAGCCGCCCTCTATAAAAGCGAGCGCGTGCAGGCTTTCATGATTCATTTTCCTCCAGAGGCTGCCTCGCGTCACCTTCCTTCTCGTTTCCGATCTTTCGTTTGGAATTTGGATTCTCCCCAAGATGGCTGCTGCCACCTAAAGCCGATGTCGAACGAAAACAAGCTTTTGCCCCAATCCCTTCCTGGGCAATCGATGGCTTCGACCCTTGTGCTTACCACTCCTGCCGACAACATCGGCACCCTTTTCGGCAAAGAACTCCACCATGAGTCGAAAATGAACTATCGTCGGGCTGCCGCATTACTTCAACGCCGCTGATTCTGAACTCACCATTGGACATTTCGTTCAATTCGTCTCGAGGCCAAGAGGCCAAGAGGGACCAGCAGTGAAGTCATCTTGCTAGTCTAAACTGCCAACCAAAAGCACGAAAGAAAACAAAAATTATGCCGCCTACACCTCCCACGCCATCAGCACTCCAAGCTCACGCTGGGGACCGAATGGCTTCAACCACCAGACAAGAAAGACGAAAACGCACATCACTGCTTTCGTCTCATGCAACCATGAAGCTCAAGCCATCAGACCGAAAACGAAAACGAAAACGATGCCACCTTGCACGCCATCAGCACGCAGAGCTCACGCTCAGCACTGAGTGGCTTCAACCGCCAGCCAAGAAAGACGAAAACGCACATGTCTGCTTTCATTTCATGCAACCATGAAGCTCAAGCCATCAGACGATCAGTCCTCCACCTCCCGGCTGCAACTGGGAACAAGCCACCTCAGGCCCAGCCAGAATCCTCCCTTCATCACAGAAGCGGATACACCTCCTTGACGAAAATGGCACGAACCCCACATCTCAAGACGGTAGAAGACACAGTCCTCGACTGCTTCCTCTACAAGCCAATGCAGTCAGATGAAGCTCCTGTTATCACCCAAAGCTTAAAGAGAAGTTTCGATTCCGCCATTCGTGCATGCCGTCACAACGACAGTGCAGAATCCAGCCTTTCGGTTGCACACCGATCCAACCTCCGTGGAAATGGAAATTTCTTGGCTTTCGTGGCCTTACGCCGTCCGAAAGTCTTTTATTATTTTCGTCAATCTTCCTTTCAGATTAACTGCTTTCACGCTGAAGAAGGCCAGGCCCCTCCTGAACGTCCAGATGAAGTCACTAGCAACTCACGATTGTACCTGAAGTTCCACACCGACATTCCTCTAGCCATCACTGGAAACGAAAACATCGTGGCTCCCTTCCCGTTGACTCCCGGGATCAACCCACTCTCTGAAAATTGTGGTCGCGACGCACCCACCTCTCACTCTCACCGACACCCGGTGCTGTTACCCAATGAAGATTCGTTACACCATCCGAAAACTTCTCCCGATGAAATCCATCAATCGACACTCTTTTCACCGTTTGTGCTTTCCGAAAGCTTGTTTATCTCCACTACTCTTCGGACCACCAATCATCACGACAAAGAAGGAAACCCTCTTCAACAATAAAAAGGCCTAAACCAGTGCATGTTTCGTTAACAGGCCTTTCAATCCACCAAAGGAAACGAAGACACCGTGGCTCCTTTCCCGTGCCACCCGGGATCGATCCAACATCCGAAAACTCGTTGGTTATGACGACTCGTCGTCCACCAACTTTCGGATAGTCTAGCAGGACCTCCTTTGACCCTCGTGGAAGCATGGACCAAACAAGTTGCCAGCTTTCGTTCGTCTTGCCGACTGAATCGAAGACACCGTGGCTTCCCTCCCATCGTCTCCAGGATCGATCCACCGTCCTACAGCTCGCAGGTCTCGATAACTCATCGTCCGACCACTTCTGATTACCTGTCATCTCGAAGTAGTGAACGACCTTGGCCTTTCACACAACCTCATGCACAACTCGTGCACAACAAGGATTTCATTTGTCCTCCATGCACATCGCCGCCATCACGACGGAGAAGACTGACCTAACTTGGCCCTTTCGGAAAGGCCAAAAACCAAGACAATTCGACCTACAGTAAAACGAAAATCAAGCCGCCCCTCTTGGCTGGCTATCCACCTTGACATGGAAAGAGCCTCACTCGCCCTTTCGCAGAGGTAGAAGACTGCCCAATCTTGGCCCTTTGGAAAGAACAGAAACCAAGAGAAGAAGTAAACCGGCACCAGAACCAAGAGATAAGCCCTCTCCTCGCATAAGCCTCAATCGCCCTTTTGGAGAGGCATAAAACATAACTGATGACCATCAGTTCCTTTTATTCCGCCACTGAAGGGAAAAACGACGTGGCTTTCTCCCCATCGCTTTCAAGGACCGACCCTCTTCCCCCCCCCCCCCATCCTGAGACAATTGGCCACCACTTCTTTCGTTCCTCCGTTGAATTGGGAAACATCATCTCCTCCTTGCAAAATAACGAAGAAGCTTTCGTCATTCCCTTTCCTCCGAGTTTGCCTCAAAACCTTTCACTCCTTCACAACTCGAAAATAAAAAAAACGAAAGCTGAATAAGCGAAAACGAAGAACAAAAACCCCTTCCGAAACTCTCGTTCCAGCCGACTGCCTCGGTCCTTAACCAGGATCAAGAACCGATTGAATCACACCAATCCTCCAGTGGACCCAATTCAAAGACCTCTCGAAGGGCTCCCTTTCATCCTTTCCGAAAAAACCAACAACGCCGACCGAAACTGCAGCACCTCCTCGGGCTCGCGGATGCACATCTGGTCTTCTCCAAGCAGCCGGCTGAAGACTGGAACAAACAAAGAGCACCCCCTTCTCAAAACTGAAATAACGAAAACTCGCACCACCAAGCTATGCAACCCCAGTCCTGTTAGACCGACCAAGCATCACTCTCCCGCCCACCCAACCAAAGAATCCAGCACAAACGGTTAAAAATTTTCAGTGGCAAAAGAAACCATTTTTAGCCGGCCACGCTGGTGGCCCGGCAAAATGGGATTTTTTGTGGCATGGCAAATATCAGCCGCTTCTTGCCACTTCTTGCCACATTTTATTTTTGAGTTTTCTTAACTTCAAAATCGTAGTCAATTTCAGAAAAACGTGTTGGGAAACGATCTTATGTGAAGAATTCTTTTTCAACTTGTGAAAAAGCAAACGATATTTCGGTAGGTGAACCCTAAAGTGGAAAAGAAGTGTTCACAATTTCATTTCTGAGTTTTCTGAACTTCAAAGCCAAGTCACATAAGTTAAAATCACTTTTACTGTTAGAAAATGAACTTTATGTAAAGAATTCCTTTCAACTTGTGAAAGAGTGACCATTATCTGGGAATGTCTAACAACATATTAAGTTTTAATACATTGATTTTTGTAGGCGTATTTTAATTTTACGAATGTTATCCAAAGAAGCTAAATAGAAGGTTCCACTAACACATGCTATTCTTTGTATTTTTGTAATACTAAGGGGAAGAAGCGAGTATTAACGGTAGATAGGCTTTACTATGCCTTCACGGACAGATAACAATATTTACAACAATTTTGTTAGAAACGGAAAACATATCCCTATAATTCACTGAATAACTCCACTAATGCAAAGCACATGGGTATGGTTCTGCATTTACTTGTTGGAAATTTTAAAGTAGGGAATTAATTTATAATATTCAATCCCACAAGGGACGTCTGTTCTACTTTTTGTTAAATCAAGTTCTGTAGGTAAGGCCATTACAAATTAATTAAATGGTTCTCAGGAGTAGTACTACAAAAATTAGGCAAGCGTGCAGTCGCTTTTTTCGTTTACGTTTTATTCACAGTTTTCCAGATGCAGGCGATGGTTTTTTTTTTGTACTAGACAAAATGTAATCCAGTACTTAGCTTAAGTTTTGTTGTGGAGTACAATATTTAAGTTTGAGTACAGTATCCTAGTTTTATTCCAGGTTCAGCCATGTTCAGAGTGTAAATGTTGCACACTGGGTAAAAGTTTTCTTTAGATCCAAGTTTTTAGTTGCGATTGCTTTCAAACGGTTCATAGATTCGTTTTTAGGTGACCGTGTGAATGACGCAATGGTCACCGGCTCCAGGAAGTGTTTCACGAAAACACTAACGCGTTATTTGGGATTTTTTTAAAATTACTAGAGCATTAAAAAAGTTTCATAGGCCAAGAAAGAATAATGCGTGCGCTCCTGAAAATCCCTTAATTAATGTTGTTGCATCCTAAATGCATTATATACAAAAAGTTAATAAAGTTTGGTAAAATCTATGTTATTGAGAATGTATGTACAATACCAATAAGTTTTCAATGCACTATTTTTGCACTCCTTAGGTGTGCCCCGTCCACCAACCAAATTACGTCTGTCCGAAGTTACGGCCACGTCGGTGCGAGTAACGTGGTCGTATGACACTGGTGCAGACACCTCTATCTCCTACTACGTCATCCAGTACAAGCCTAAACTGTCCAACCAGGAGTTCAGTGAAATCAGTGGCATCACTAACATGCGCTACCTTGTCACTGATCTGAGTCCGAATACAAAGTACGAGTTCTATGTGATCGCAGTAAATGGCATTGGGCGAGGGGCCAGCAGTACACCAGTGGCAACGACTACTGGAGAAAGAGGTCAGTCTAAAATTAACAGAATTAATGTTTATAGCGTAATCTGGAAAGGGGCAAAACGAAGTTAAAAATATAACTTTCTAAAACTTGCCCACATAGAAGAGTGTCAACAGGTACAGGTTGAAATCGGCGGAAGGACCAAACTGATGTTGTGTTGGGAATATGGTTTGTGTTACAGTTAGTTGTTACCTCAAGCAAGGTTCAGTGGAGCTACGATTAATATTACCGTACCTATGCATACACAGACATGGGATTCCATAGTGTTTATCTATCAAGAAGTAAGCATAAAATCAGTTAGCATTGAAAGGCTGTAATCTAGTTAAAAAGTTTTTCCAGGCCTTGAAAAGAATGGAATTCTGACAGATCGTTAATAACTGGGCTGCAAAAGCCTGGAGTTTTCTGTCAGTATGATTTTCAAGGATTCAAATCTGGAAATTTTATGGTCGAAACATTTGTTGCCACAAATCACTTTGGAAAGGCTTCGGTCTTGTAAACACATACACATGTGCCTGCAACCACCGAAAAAAAGAGATGTATGGAATCAGGTCAAATTTTCTTTTTGACGTTGTGATTTTTCCATGATTTCGACTCTTTCCAGTGAGTTTTCGTAGGTTTATTTTGTGATGAATTTTGTACCCCTGCCCAACACCAAAAACAAGAAGTAGAATATCATCTCATCAATAGTGGTTACATTTGATGGCATGCATACAGACTTCTGAGACCATCTCAACGTGTATCTCATTTAGATAACGGTGTTCTGAACTTTAATCCAGCAAAAGAAAGTGCCCCTGTAAGATTCTGATATGACCAAAAAGGGGGAGATAGAGGCGGCTGAGTGAAAAAAATATTTCAGGTTGTAAAGCTATGACATGAAATATAAGGTTTTCAGCTGCAGGAGGGGGTGTGTCTCCCTGGGCCGTAATAGCCTGCAGACAAAAAGCCGACTAGAAGTTCGTTCAGGAATTTTGGGTGGGGGATGAAAGTTGTGGGAAAAAAATTTCAGAGGGTTGTAATTAGTCAACGAGCCAACTCACCGACAGAATTTTAGTTTTACCTATTGGTGACACCCATTTATATGTTAGACGTATTCCCACAAAAATGGGAATGCATATCTGTTAATAAGTAATAATAACTTATTGCTCAATATGGAGAGACTTATTATAGCTGTAGCCAAGATTGGATTTTCCCTAAACACAAGGGACCATAGCAGTAGCATTTCGCACTGTCCTAGCTAGTGCCACGTGTAGTT